>JAOQMQ010000002.1:16860496-16870648 GCA_027563845.1 Erythroxylum subrotundum | reverse complement strand
GAAAACAATATGTTGGAACATCTTCGATGGGAAAAATAGAACAACCTCAAAATCTCTCTTAAAAATTAAGAAATGATGAAACCCTAACTATCTTTCCTTCTTTTCTCTCATCTCCGTCGAAACCTCACTTCTTCTCTTATTGCTTTCGTATTTCTCTTCTTTCTCTCCCCCAAATCACGTTTTTCCCTTTTTAAAAGAACAAGACAATATTTATTCTTTCATTTCTACCCTTAATGAGTATGCAAAGTCTATTTTGCTCTTCCTTATATGCTTATGGTCTTTCATTCTTAAGTGATCTTCCAAAAATACTCTTGAACATTCTTATAACCTTAACACTTTAATTTCATTAACTCATGCAATAAATCCTACTAACTTTGACATAATTAAATAATTCCAGAATAATTAATCTATCAAAACTTAAAAAAGTATTTAAATCATATTTATTCATCAAGAAAAAAATTCGGGGTCAACAAAAAGAGAGCAAAGAAAAATGACAAAAATTGAACAAGAAAGCAATCACTTTGATTATTATCATAATTTGGCAAAACAAAAGAAAGAACATTTGGAAGACATAATATCGACATAACATAGGTTGACCATGGACCTGCAAGGCCAACAGTGCTAAGATTTCTTGAATAAGATGTTCATATGACGACATGTTGTTCACACGCTTAGGAGGAGCTAGGAGTAGGGACTCCTATTATCTATCTTCCTTCTAAAGGGGATTGTGGCCTACTACGCCAACTACTTTGGTTCCCCTTCTCGCTTTTTTCTTAACCATAGACCGTGAATTATTGGATTACCTCCCTTAGTGGCTTGTCACTTCATTGCCAGCGACTTGATTAGTATCCAAACCTCTTAGCCTTTTATCTAATCGACAATTATTTAGTACAATTAGATACATATTGATACGGCGACAATCTAGAATTAATGTCTAGATCACTTCTGTTTTAATTTTATTTTTTTATTATTCAAGATTTTTCAAGAACACGTCATTCTTTCAGCAAATTGATCAAGACTTGCTTTTTTGCATGACATATGAACTGTAAGAGAAGCATAAGAGATTGGCACTCCCTTCCCTTTCAAGACGAAGAGTCCAATGAATGGATCGTGTAACCTGCTTAAAACTTGAGAGCTTATTTATTATAACTAAAAATTGGAGACGGAGACCCTTTCGTTTTGGGTACCGATTAATGAAAATCTTGAGCCTATTTAACAATCTGCTGTTGACTCAGAAAGTTAAAAAGTTGGTTGGATGTACGACTGGCTTCCCTTTCTTGGGATTTTTTAATGGTACTGACTATTGAGTGTATATGATTCTCTTATTATCAGCCATCCAGCCAAGAGAACATTGCATTGCAACCCACTTAAAACATTCACCGCCATATTCTATATAAGATGAGACTTCAGAGTCTTTCTTTGCCTCATTTATTAGCAACTTCACAGAATTCTAGCTACTTTGTCTCTCTTCTCACACCATGATCAATATTCAAGCATCTTGTCTCCACTATTTCTTCAAGCTATCGATTGTTTTATTTATTCTTTACCCTGCGATCGCCTCCAGTGAGTGCCCGTGTGATGCTGAAACTGGAAAACAAAATAAGGGTGACGCCCTCAAGTACAAGATAGCTTCTTTGGGTACAATTCTTGTTACCGGTGCTATTGGTGTTAGCCTTCCACTGTTGAGCAGGAAAGTACCAACCTTGAATCCTGAAAATGATATCTTTTTCATGATCAAGGCATTTGCTGCTGGTGTTATTCTTGCAACCGGGTTCGTTCACATATTACCGGATGCATTTGAGAATCTAACATCGCCGTGTCTGAAGCAAAATCCATGGGGGAACTTCTCTTTCACGGGATTTGTTGCTATGATGGCTTCAGTAGGAACACTAATGGTGGATTCATTCGCAACGGGCTTTTATAAGAGGCGGCATTTTAACAAGATTGAGCTGGTAAATAACGACGAAGAGAAAGCAGATGATCATGCAGGGCATGTACATGTTCATACTCATGCCACACATGGTCATGCTCATGGTTCTGCTTCCCCACTTGATGATTCGAGTATGTCAGAATTGATTAGACAGAGGATTATATCACAGGTAAGTTCAATATATCGTCTTCCTTTAAAAAAAAAAAAAAACTGACAATCAAAGTTCACATCCTATGAAAAAGATTAATAATTTATGCCTTACAGGTCCTGGAACTGGGGATAGTGGTTCATTCTGTGATAATTGGCATATCTCTGGGTGCTGCTCAGAGTTCTGAAACAGTAAAGCCTCTCTTAGCAGCCTTGTCTTTTCATCAGTTCTTCGAGGGCATGGGACTTGGTGGCTGCATTTCTCAGGTACCATATTCATGTCATATGATCTGTCTTTTATTCAACAACTTTACTTTTTTATACGCAAAGGCGCGCCCAGTGTTAGTTGGCAGCATCAAAAGTTTTCTTTTCCATCTTAAATAGTTGTCGATTTGTGTCAGGAAATTGAACGAACTCTAGATATATAGAAAAGTGACCATTTCATTAATTTATGTATGTTGACAGAATGACGACATTGGGTTTCTTTAATGGTAACAATGTCCTCATTCCAAATTCACTGCTTAATTAATTCCCGAACTGGGTTGTTATTTATGCAAAATGTGTAGATCTGGACAGAACAAATGATCTTTAATCATTTTTCCTGTTTTTTCTTTAGGCGAAGTTCGAATCCAGGTCCATGGCAATTATGGCGACATTTTTCTCCCTGACGACTCCAATAGGGATTGCAGTTGGCATTGGAATATCAAGTGTTTACAAGGAGAACAGCCCAACCGCTTTAATTGTTGAAGGAATTTTTGACTCAGCCTCAGCTGGGATTTTGATTTACATGGCACTTGTTGACATACTGGCAGCAGATTTCATGAATCCAAGAATGCAAAGCAATGTGAGAATTCAGTTAGGAGCGTACGTCTCGCTTCTTCTTGGGACTGGATGTATGTCTCTATTAGCCAAATGGGCATGAAATTTTGGACTTTCTAACTTTAGGATATGTACCATTTACTTGCAAGTTCTTTGTAAGGAAATGAAAAACGAAAGGAAAAAAATCATGCTAAAACAAATTCTCTCTCCATATGGCAAATTTGAGTATACTGTCATCCTGGAAAGCAGTTTTAGCAGACGTTAATTTGGAGTACAGGAACTTCGTACTCAGTGGACACCATCAGTCACTAGAGCTTTTGTTAGAAATGCACAGAGGGTCAAGATAAGACTCCGCTCATAGCGGTAAAGCAAAAGAATTCTTCCTATACTAATAAAGCAATAGCGAACATCAATTTGCCCACTGGCCGCAAGGATAGGACTCCTGAATAACCAATATCTCTGAAATTGATACTTACAGGAGAAGAAAAGGAAGAAGAAGAGGAAGAAGAAGAGGAAGGAGAAGGAGACAAAGAAGAAGAAAAGAAGACAAAGAAGAAGAAGAAGAAGGAGCCAAAGAAGAAGAAGAGGGAGGAAGAGGAGTAGGAGAAGAAGAAGCAAAAGGAGAAGAAGCAAAAAAAGGAGGAGGAGCAGGAGAAGAAGAAGTAGAAAAAGCAAAAGAAGAAAAAGAAGAAGAAGAAGAAAAAGAAGAAGAATCATTGCCAAACTCATCACAAAATCATCACAAACCTCTCAAATGCTAGGGGATTCATTGCTACGAAGCATAGAGGGGGAGGTTATAAGAGTCTATACCGTAAAATCGATTTTTAATAGAATGAAAAAGACATATATGGTATAATCATAATCATAGAATACGACCATTCCTTTGTAACTCCCAAAACTTCTTCGTAGTGTCTTCATTTCATGCCTCATTTTATAGGAAACCTCAAAATGACTCTATTTCATTATATTCCATCCATAGCCCAATTCCATTAAATTTCACCTAATTGAGTACGTCTGGCATATTTTTTCACAGTAGTAGGATCACTATAACTGACTCTATTTAGTTCATCGCCATAGAATTCAACAGTTATATCTACTTGTTTGATCTTCTATGTGTTCCTAAGAAAAGGAATTTGTCCATTTTTGAGGTCTCAAAGGGGCGTGCAAACATATAAGAACTCTTGAACAAAAATAGAAAGGAGATATAAATCCAGTTCCGTTAGAAGAATATTTCCTTTAGGTTATGTTTGGTTGGACGTAAGATTTTTAATGAAATAAAATAGTTTATAATGGAATGGAATGTAAATGGATATAATATTAGAAAATTTTTATTTGGGAGGGATAAAAGGATTCAAAATGTAATATATTGAAATATTGTTTAGATGAAGGATTTGTAATGTAATATAGTGCAAAGTTGTTTATCATTTTACATTCTACCTTAAACCCTTCAAATCGGAGATTTTTCATTTTTATTGTTTACGATAAAATAGGATGTAATATGAAACTCTCATCTTCCATCTCATTTCATTCTATTTCATTATAAACCCTCCTGTCAAACAATATAATAATATTACATTACATTCCATTAATAAACCTTCAACCAAACATTGCCTTAAACATGACAAACTGAGTAGAAATGAGAAGGATAAGTTTCAAAAGTCCAATGGAATAGTCACCATGGCCATTCAAGGAGGAACTCTGATCGCAAAATACAGTTCACTTAAGGAAGTTCATTCCTATCGCACTCTCTTCCCCCGTAGGGTGTTACGTATATTTTTTAGAACGTAGAAATGGAACGGGTATGCAAAGAAGAAGACAGAAAGGAGAATAACAATTTTGCTTCGAATTTTTCATACATACTTGAAAATTTTCGAATGATGTAGTTTTGCACAAATTATGAATGGTCAGAGTTGTTACAAGTTTTCTGAAAAAACAAAAACAAAAAAAATCAAAAGTGAAATAACAAATTACATCATAATTTTGTTAACGCAGTTCGGCACACCTTGCTTACGTTTACAGGGCCCTCACCCAGCTTAATACTTTCACTAACGACAATAATTTTATACAAGGCGTTACTAAGCCGACTCACTCAATCCTTGACACTACTCCTGGTTCTCACAACCCGTGAAAGTATTTCACACCCAATAGTATAACCGCTTCATATTAATCTCAAAAGAGGATTTTCTCAAACAATGTTAATGATAACAAAATAAAATAAACAACTCAAGTGACAACATAAATGAAAACACTTGAGATAAGAAAAACAACTACCCTAATAATTTTAGCTTCTTTAATGAAAGATTAGAAAGATGTCTACCAATAAATCTGTAGTAGTCTTTCGATATTATCACTGTAACATCACACCCACAGTAACAGAAATACCCAGCAAAAATAAATATTTCTTCACCGAAACGTTGCACAAATTTGAACTGCAAAATCCACACCAGTTGCTAGAATTTTTCACACTTCACCTCCACTATCGACAACCACAAAAACAAATACAATCAATAACCGATCAGCCCAACAAAACTCACGTAAATACCACAAAAACTAGTTGTCGAAATTGTCCTTAAAGATTGTTCAAAAACAGAAAAAAAAAAACGCAGCTGGCAATTAATGATTACATAACCCATTAAAGTCAACAAACAAACAAATGTTTCATCTCCGAAACATCATAAACAAAATAGCTTTAAATCCACAAAAATTGTTGGATGTTTTTCATCTAAAAATCACACTAAGACAGCCCAGAAAAAAAAATCCCAAAACAGATAAACTATAGCAGCTACTAAGATCACGAAAACTTCTAGAATTTTCGTACACGACAAATCGCAAAGGACAGCCACATAATCAACATACCATGGACAATGAACAACAGCACTAGAATGATAAGAAAACCATAAAATAAACCAGCTACAAAATTCCCAAAGAACACCCTCAATTGTTGTTGAATAATGGAAGAATGCCTATCCAAGAAAAGAACACGATATATACCAGAATATAGCATATATGCCCAAATCACCCAGCCAAGTATCGTATAAACCAAGAGACAAATCTCAGTTGCAAAACCAATCAATCAAAGACAAAAACATCAAAGAAAACACAGCACAAAACCCTTCAGCCAAGGTGACGTCATTCAGCAGAGAAATTTTACAACGGATGGACTTCTATCTCAATGCAATTCAGCTACCAAATCATCCAAAATATGTCAATATTTCTCACCAAAGGTGACAATATTCAGCCCTAAATCCTATCCATATTACATTTTCCATAATCAATTCAAATTCCAGATAATTTGCTTCCTTAGATAGATATTATCCAAAAATAGACTACCATCTTAATTAGGATTTTAAACCTTATCAAATTTATCTTGGAAGAGTCCCACATAAACACAACTAGGTCGAATTATCAAATAATGTCCAAAATTAAATAATAAGATATAATCACCTATATCTTAACAATCTTCCCATCTTTGACATTATTTTTCACATATTTGAAACTCCCCCTAAAGGATATAATTGGATATATAACATCAAATGCACATACCACTTAGAAACTGCCTCTTAATTGAACATGAGGTTCCAAACAACTTCCAAATATGCACTTGGCAAATATCTGAATAAACAATAATCTGAAGTTGACAAAAACAACTAAGTTCTCTAAGTAAACACAACAGCTACAGCCACTACATCATCCATTCTCCCCCTGGAATAAAAAGATACCAAAAATTAAGACTAATAGTCACGTAGATATTTTGAATTCTCCCTCTGAATTGAACAGTCACCAAAAACAATCATATATCTCCCCCTTAGGACAAAACAATGTCAAAATGAAAAATGCCTTCAATGCGATCAATCTTGGCGAATAAAGAAGCATAAAAATCATCAATAGGATATGCATCAATAGGTGCAGCGAAAGACTCATAAGCATGCTAAGATAACAATTTACCACCAGTCAAAACACTAGCCAACATATCAAAACTCATATCAAAGTCATCAGCATACGACTAATTAAATTCATAAACCTCAAAAATACATTCAATGAATCATAATCAAACTTAATTAATCTCCTCCTTACATAAATCATGTGAAAGCATATTGCCCAAACTCATACAGCCCACGATGTAGAGAGAAACTAAGATAAAAATTGAGAAACCCTAATTATAGAAAATTTGAATCTTCCTCTAGGTCTCTAACCAAGTATCAACATTTTCTCGACATAACTCTATAAATCAAAATTCAAAAGCAGAACTCTCAAATCATCAAGTAGAGCCTCATTCTTATATCAAATATATTATTTAATAAGTAAGGAAAAATCAAACACACACCAATCACCCAAATCATAGAAAACCTATAAATCCAAAACTCAAAAAGTCTAGACGTTAATTCCTTCAAACCCTCCTTGTTTTGTTATATTTAACAAATAAACAAAATTGATATACTTCAAAAATGTAAAGCACACAGTTCCTATGCTCGAAAAAATTCAAACCTGGTCTTATTCTCCGTCACACTATCTTGTCGTCAACTTTCTGATTAATTTCTTCTTATGAAGCAACTGACTTATCCTCTGTCTGAACAGTTTCTTTACCAGCAGTAGCTAACTACAGATCTGAGCAATTTTTGATTCTTGCTTTTTTGCACTTCTTAGACCTCTAGTTTTCTGATTAAGTCTCGAATGGCGGCATCCTTCCTCCACCTTTCCTTAATCTCTTCCATTAGCATTGTCTAGACTTGAGAAACCATTAGTGTTAACAACTCGTAACTTGAAACCCTAGATAACATATCTGTCGCAGTATTCTCCTTTCCACTCTTGTATGTAACTTTGAAATCGTACCATAGTAGCTTAGGTAACTAGTTATGTTGGAACAACATCTAAATTATGTTCTCCAGTAAATATTTCAAGCTCTTGTGGTAGGTTAAAACCTGGAAGAAATGACCATTCAAATAGTGATGTCATTGTTTTACGGCTTTGATGATGGCTAGGAACTCTTTTTTGTAAGTGGAGAGACCTTAAGTTTGAGTGCTAATGCTTTGCTAAAGAAGGCTACGAGGTGTCCATCTTATTGGAGCACTGCCCAATTCCTTTATCACTCACATTCGCTTCCACTATAAAGGATCGTGAATAATCCAATAATGTTAAGACAGGGGTTATTACCAGTAACTCCTTCAGTTTTTTGAAAGCTGGTTGGTACTCCTCTTGCCACTCCCACTTCCCTGCAAGTTGTTTCTTTAACAAGGCATTTAGATGTTGGGCTATTACCCCGTACTACTTAATGAAACAACGGTAGTATCTTGTTAACCTGAGAAAACCCTTCAGGTCCTTAAGTGTTTACGGTGATGGTTAGTGTTAAATTGTGTGAATCTTCTTACCATTCGCTGGCACCCCTTCTTCGAAGATTGAATGCCCTAGGTCTTTGATCTGTCGAGCCCCAACCAAAGACACTTTCTCCGGTTGAGGAAGAGTTGTTGTTGTTTCAAGATATGTAAAACTTGTCGTAGATGTTCTAAATGTTGCGTGTGAAATTACAACTGTATATGAGAAGATCATCGAAGAAAACTAGCAAAAATTTCCGTAGGTATGGTCTCAAAATCTCATTCATAAGGCTTTGGAGGTAAATGACACATTTGTGAGTCCAAAGGGAATCACCAAAAACTTGAAGCATCCCTCGTGCTTTTTGAATGTCATCTTTGGAATGTCTTCTTCCCTCATCCTGATTTGGTGATAATTGAGCCTCAAATCTAATTTGGAATACCAGCTAGAGCCTTTCAGCTCCTCTAACAATTCCTCAATCATCGGAATAGGAAATTTACTTTTAACCAAATTTTTTCATCTCTCGGTTGTCAATGCACATCCTCTATGCATTGTCCTTTCTTCTTAACTAAGATTACCGGTGACACGTAGGGACTTACAATTGATCTGATGAGTCCATGTTCCAACAATTCCTGCACAATATGCTCGATTGCATCCTTTTGCTCGCCTAAATATATAGGGTCTTATGCTGATAGCTTCTACTTCTGGTTTGAAGGGAATGTTGTGGTCACACGTTCTTTTTGGAGGTGGCCATCTCATCTCTTGAAATATCTTGCCAAACTCCGTGAGGAGCCTTTCCATTTCTTCTCTAGTATTTTTTTGATCCCCCAGTGACAATTGTTGAAGGTGGAACTCCATTGGATATGTTAAACATAGCATAAACAATGAGTTCTTACTAGAATTAGATACCTATTTCCGAATACCCTTACTTAATATCTCTTTTGTACTCTACCCTGGGTTGCCTGTTAACTTGATTGTTCGGCCTTCCCAGTGGAACTCATGGTGTGTTCTTTAAAGTTGCATAGTGCGTATTCCAGTGTCGTCAACCACTAGACCCCTAATACTATGTCGCAACCTCCTAGTTCGATGATGAGTGCATTAGTTGTGAATCATAACCCTTGCATCTTTCAGGTAAAATTCCTCCACATCTGATGACAGTTTAGTTTAAGACCTCCTCCCACCATGTTTTTTAAAGTTGGCATTTTTACCAACTCTACGTGCCCTTTTCTGATTAGTTTCTCATCTAAAAAATTACGTGCTTCCGCTATCGATAAGGATATGCAGTGGTTTCCTCTGGTGACTACCCATTACCCTCATCTGTTTAAACTCTCCTTGGTCCTTCAGACCCCATATCGCCTCCAGAGACACCCTAGAACTTGCTGGTGCCCTTTGTTCTAGTTCCCCGCTGATCCTTTCACTTCAATTGAGTCATCCTCCTCTACCATGTAAAACTGAAGCTGTCATTTCTTGCATTTATGTCCCAGAGTATATGTTTCATCGCACTAGAAACACAACCCTCTCGCCCTCTTCTTGTCAAACTTTACTAAGCATCGTCTTTGTCTCTCGCACGTTTTGGGATTGTTTGTAACTAGAGAGGTGGTTGGATTCGTCCCCTTGTATGTTAAACTCGCTCCTCCTCCTATCTGCCCCGATGTTTTTGCTCCTTTTCTGAAGTACATGGGTACGCTGGCAGCTACTATAGCTTCTTGTCTCTTGACAAATGCGAACCCTTGCTGGAGCGTTGATGGATCCATCATCTTGTGTGAACGATCTAGAAGGGGGGGTTGAATAGATCTCTAAAACTTTTCGAATAATTCTACAATAAAATCAAAAGTTAATTCACACAAAACCAATTTAACTAAATTTAAATGTAAAGAGTAGGGAAGAAGATCAAACACTGTTTTTATAGAGGTTCGGTGTTAAAACCTACGTCCTCTACCTAAGCTCCC
>JAOQMQ010000002.1:16842468-16853014 GCA_027563845.1 Erythroxylum subrotundum | reverse complement strand
CCGATCTATATTTATAATTTTAGTAATAATTAATTTTAATTAATTAAATATATAATATATTTAATTGATAGCAAATTAAATAATACATATTTTTGTTTTATGTTTCAATTTTGCTTGCTTGTTTCCTTGTTATAAACTTTTGTTGTAAATTGTAATAATTTAAGAGTTAAAGATATTTATTATTCTTTTTATTAGATATTTTGATATAATTATTATTTATTAAATAATAAAAATTAAAATTATATTATTTTAAATACTTTGTATTATTCTTAATTTTATATTTATACGATGATGATTATTTTTCATATAAATTATGGTTATTATTTATATGCGAAATATCTAAAAATTATTCTTATTTTATATTATTTGTGATATTATTATAATTTTTAAAAATAAGATTAAAAATATACAATACAACTGTATAATATAACAATAAAATATTTTAAATATTTCATAAATTTAAAAATTTCCTCGCCACTTGATATACCAATATTAGCAACTTGTCTAGTATGGTATTCGCGAAAAGGACGCTTGCGATAAAGAAACGTGTTACAATCCAGCAGGGTTTGTTATGACTGTCACAAGTACAGGATGTTCTTTCTATTCAATAATACTTAATCTTCGACGTCGTTTGCTTGTCTTATTTCCTCTTCCGTTTTCTTCCTTCAGCGTAGTTCTTTATCTTTTCTTACGGTCGTTGATTATTGCTCATAGCACAGGGTCAGCCATTTTTCATTACTGCTCATAGCACAGGGTCAGCCATTTTTCATTACTGCTCATAGCACTCGATCTGTGTCAGCCACTAAAATGGCACATGGCCTTTGATGGTAAGATTCATTTTTGTGTTTGCTGACTGAAGTTTGTCAGGAAAGCAAGGTCAACGGACGAATAGTCTTCCATCTCACTCATGACCAATGATAGAATCGACCGTGTAGTTAGTTTGTGTGGCTCCTAAATTTCAATGTAATTTAGCGTATCTCTAGACAGAATTAATTACGTGGCCATCATAGAAAGCATCACAATTGCGACCATTGTTTTGCTTGTCATAACTGGAAATAGCAACTACATTTCCCCCCCCTTCTACTCTCAATATTTTCAGTTCCATGGCGACCAATTTATCTGAATAGCAAAACGAAGAGTACATTACATATCTTAAAGAATAACAAGAAAAATCATTTCAAAACTGCAAGTACATTACCTGAGAATGAATCATCTTGATAATCACATAGCCTTCGCAGACATAAGTGGTTTGGGAGGGGAAAGTGACCTGATTTCAGGTGCAGAACTAGGGAATAGCATGTTTAGCTTGTGCATCAGTATGTCAGCCCTGGAAGGGATTTCATTTAGAAGAAACTGCTGGACAATAGGTTTCCTAAACCACTCCATTACAATGTCCCCTGGAGCCCTTAGAACTACCTTGCTCACCTCAAATGGAGACTCTACTGAACTTAACATCTGTGCAACCACAATCTTTAGGGTCGGTCCTGTCACCAATTTGATCCGTCTTGGTATGACACCATAATACAACATGCGCTTTCTGAACCTATGAAGGGTATGCACAACTGCTATAAGAGCAGCTCCTACAGACAAATTCCTTACATCCAGGGACCAAGCTATATGCTGGTCAAAAACTATAGCCTTTGGAAAAAGCTTGTTCTCATAAGCAACTTTCCAAACACATCGAGCTCGGTTTATCTGGCCCATTAAAACAAGATAATTAAGAACAACATTTACAAAGTACCTTGCAGCTCCCTCCTCCAAGTCATAATCAATGCCCTGAAAAAACTCTCGCACAAAGGTCAAGACTGGTTGTTTCCTTTGTTCTGGGCCAGTGAAGAGACCACATATAAAAGCATGTGCCTTATGTCTTGTTGTACTTAGGATTGACATCAAATGCCTCTCATTCTGCTCTTCCTGACATCTGACTAGATGTGCAAGTATTGATGTGTAAAGTATGAGATCAACTTTAGCAGCAGAATTTACATAAGTCTCAAGAAGAGGTTTTGCTGATTCATATAAACCATTCTTCATGCAAGATTCAAACAACTGCCTGATAATGAAATTATTTGTCCTTATGCCTGATGAACCCATGAATCGCAGCCACCTCAAAGCCAAATCAACAGAACCATCCTTGATATAAACCATTAGAATGTCACTGGCACTCACATCAACAGAAAATCCCATCGACTTCATTTCAAGTAAGACTTTGGCAGCCACATCCACAAGTTTCTTTTTAGCCAGGAGAATTAAAAGGGCAGTATATGTACTTAGACCTGGTCTGAGTCCTGCATTGGTCATTGAGTTGTATAGTTTCATAGCAGAATCCACTTGTCCACTGCCAGCATGCATCTCAAGAAGGCATGAGTAGGTTGAAGGGGTGGGCAGAAATCCTGCCTTCTCCATATCTTGAAAGGTAGTCATTGCAACATCAAGCTTTCCAGACTTTGCATGGGACTCTATCACCATTGTGTATAATGCAAAGTTAGGCCTAAAGCCAGCTTTCTTCATCTCATCCCAAAGTCTAAGTGCAGTTTCTAATTTGCCAGCTTTAGTATAAGACTCCACCAAGGAAACGTACATAGCAGCAGACGGCCTAAGCCCAAAACCCTGCATTTCCATGTAAATCCTCATGGATGTGTCCAACCTCCCTGCCTTCCCCATGGAATCAACTAGTGAAGAGAAGATGCTAAAGTTTGGCCGGAAATCCCTGCCTTTCATCTCTTGGAAAAGCTTAAAAGCTGCATCAAGACGGCCTGATTTGGCCAGACTTGGTATCATCAACTCATATGTTGACCCATCAAGTGAACATTGCGCTGATTCCATGCTTTCATATATCTCAAATGCCTTGTATGGTAAACCCTTATTCAGAAACAACGTTATAAGCGTGTTGTAAGTTTCGGTGTTGATTTCACATCCCGAGTCTTGAGCCTTCTTAAAACAAAAAAATGAAACTTCCAACCTTTCCGCTTTAGCCATATACTGAATAACCCTATTATATGCATTAAACGAGGAGATGCCAATCTTACTTGAATCTTGAACCATCTCATCAAACAAAGACTGAATTCCATCAAAATCCCTACTTCGGTTCAACCCATCAAACAACAAAACGTAAATATCTTCATTTGGCACATACCAAGACTGCTTCTTGGCCCATTTAAACAAACTTAATGATGCCTCAGTATCATTAATAACTTTTAGAGCTTGATTTACATGAATCATATTTGGCACGAACTGCAACCTTTCCAATTGGGTCTCCAATTCTGGCCCCCATTTCCATCTCTTAACAACCTCAACAATCTTTGCAACTGCAGAAACATTTAGAAAAGGCTTCTTGATCCCACCAACCATCACATGGTCATCGAGCCCCGGCTCAACCGATCTTATACCTTTACCACTATAAATAACGCTACCTGATTCATCTAAATACTCAATATCCTCAGTCCACCCACCAGAACCACCTTCAGCTTTCTTCTCTGAACAGTAATTTCTCGTAAATTTGAGGCCTTTAACAGAATCTATATAGGACGGGGGAAATACAGTGTTTTTTGACAAGAAAAAAATTGAAGAAATTAAATTGCGACCCATCAATGGGTTAAATAAACTACAGCTACTACAACTACCAGGGACTGCATCCGTACAAGCATGAGTGTATGGAAATGGAAACCTAAAGCTTGGATTTTTGGTGAGTAGATGGAGATTTCTAACAAAAATTCTATTTGTGTAAAAAGGCATTTGAAGAAATTAAGGATATATTAGCGGATTAACTAGTCAAACAAAATCGGATTTAAAGTGAAATGCTTACCAGATGATTTTGCTTCACAATCGAAGAAGCTAAAACCCTATAAAGAACGAACTTGGGTTTTAGGGATTATTGAAAGCTGCAGAGAGACGGAGACGTCGTCGTTTGAACTAATTT
This sequence comes from Erythroxylum subrotundum, assembly GCA_027563845.1. Lineage (NCBI taxonomy): Eukaryota > Viridiplantae > Streptophyta > Magnoliopsida > Malpighiales > Erythroxylaceae > Erythroxylum > Erythroxylum subrotundum. Next base: position 16,849,098 of record JAOQMQ010000002.1, on the reverse strand, counting down.
GCGTTTCAAGACTCGTCGTTTTGTGTTTTTGACAGGGATTGAAGATTGTAACAGGGAAATATTGTGAAAACTGAAAAGGGGTAAGGGTGAAACCAAATCACTTAAGGTAGACTGTTTGTCCTTAAAATTATTAACCACAAAATAAAGGTTGTGCAACAACTTTATCAATCTATATACATCTGCTTTACTTAAGATTCTTGGCTAAGCACATTGATTTTTATTTGCATTTATTGAATTTCTTATAGTATTAACTAACAACAATAATATTTAGTAAAATCTCGCCAAAAAGCGAGATCTGAAAAAATTCATTAATACGCAACCTTACCCTAACAAGTATATAAACTATTTCTTATTAAAAAAGCATTAAAGTCCATTGATATGCTACTTATTATAATTAACTAATTAATTTTGTCTTTTTTGTCTTAGTTCATTCTAAAAAAATCTTACTTAACACAAAAATGAAATGAAGATTTGACTTTCCAATTCAATTAAAAATTTTGTTATTTAATTTGATATTCATTGCTATTGCTAGTAGTAAACATAATCTCAATATCTTAATTACTATTAGTAAGAATAATCTCAAAATATAACAGGCTGAGTGTCCCTAAAAAAGTAGCATACAAATTTATTAACTATAATTTGAACACATTCTGTGTTTAATTGTGTGTGTGAATTTATATAATGCATCAAATAATTTTTTTTTTTCATATATAGAATTTGATTAATTTAAATAATAAGAGGTAATCCTTACCTCCTTCCTGTTAGATTCTCATTCTAAATTAAGAAACTTAAACACCATTTTTAAGTTACAATTTTTTACTCTTAAACCTTAAGTTCTTCGACAGATTAATCCTTCATGCTTTGTCTATATATAGTTTTAGGTTAAATTGCATATATTAACTTTATATGGTCAAGCGTTAAGTTTTCGGTGTGACTAATCTTTGGCAACTTAATATAACCAATTCTTATAGTACTGTTACATTGAAATAGAAGTCATGAATATGCCACTTATGGCTGAAGAAGATCAAAGTAAAGACAAGGATCCATGTTATTGTCCTAAACATGAGACACAAAGTGAAAGAGAGCTTTGAGTAGAAAGCAAGCAAAACGGAAACCCCAAAACCGCTTTGGTTTTTGCTAGTGAGAAGCAAGCATATATGCCTTGGTACACACAAAAACAAGGCAAATATAGTGTAGAAAAAGGAGGTGTACAACTTCCTATACAACTCCTGTTCTTCCAACTTTTGCCCTTTTGCCTTTCCTTCACATACACATAACTAAGCAAAGTGAGTGTGTAGCAAAGTGAAGTAGCCAAAGAATCTATCTTTATGTACACTTGTCTAATCCCATTGCCTGCCTCTGGGTCTAGTTGGTCTATCCAAGGAAGGATGCCATGCCCCACCATACCCTACCATTGTGTGTATATAAGCTCATAGTTAGTGCTGTCATGAGGTCTTGGAGTGCAACTGCTTTCCGCTGCTCTTCTTTGCTCAGATGGAAGATATGAAGAAGGGAAGAATTGATTGCATTATTCTACTTTACTTGACCATTACCACCACCTCCCTTACTAACTGCGGTAAGTTCAAATCACAAATACAAATTTAATTGCTTTTCTTTTATGCTAAGTTAGTTCATAGCTTAAAGATCAAAAGAGGTATTATGTGGTGGGGCTGGCTTCCATTAACTTGGAAGAAGCTACTGCTACTGCTTCTGATCAAGTGGCCACTGCTTTTATTTTATACCTGAATCTAAATGCCAAACGTCACAGTCCATATACAAGGAATCCCATTTCTATGGTGAACCCTTTTATTAATTATTTATTTCTGTTGTTCACTACATTGAATTTTGTTTAGGTGGTGGTAAATGTATGGTGATAAAGCTATTAACAACAATTCATTAACCTTGAAGCAGATGCAAGAAGCTCAATGCACCTGCTGGGGGGTTCAACTTCAAAATCTACTACCAGTACCACCCCCAAGAAATTCAGAGTGACAAAGCATTTTAGCTTGGCTTCGTTGATACTTGAGAGAGAAACTATGGATGCTTCCAACACTCAGCCATATGTTAGTTCTCCATTTACTCTGCCACCTTATGAATCACTGCCTCCGTATCCCTTGCCTGAAAACTCCCCTCCGTACTGCATTTACCCACCAAATACCCCTCAAACACAAACACCTCCCAGTACAATTCCATTCCCCCCTCCTGTTCTTCCCATTCCAGGCCCCCCTCAATCCGTCCCTTTGGTACCAAATCCACCCCAAACTGTACCCAGTCCAACCATTTCCATTCCAAGCCCACCTTATTACGAGCCTACCCCACCCTCTGGGTCCATTCCAAGCCCACCTTATTACGAGCCTACCCCACCCACTGGGTCTATTCCAAGCCCACCAATTGTGTTTGTCCCAAGCCCACCTACTGGGTTTGGCCCAGGCCCACCGACTTTTCTACCACCCATTGTGTTTCCGCCCCCTACGGTGCCACCACCTCCAAAGGTAAACCCCACCCAGGCCCTGTGGTGTGTTGCCAAGCCCTCGGTCCCAGATCCAATCATTCAAGAAGCTATGAACTATGCATGTGCGTCGGGTGCAGACTGCGATTCCATTCAACCCAGTGGATCCTGCTTTGAGCCCGATAGCATATTTGCACATGCTTCCTATGCTTTCAACAGTTACTGGCAGAGGACCAAAGTGGCTGGTGGAACTTGCTCTTTTGGAGGGACAGCCATTCTAGTTACGGTTGATCCAAGTAAATAACACCAGTACCACTTCTTTATATAGATTTTCTATTAGAGACAACTATTTAGTTTCATAAAACATTGTTTTGATCGCAGGCTATGACGGTTGCCATTTCCTCTACTTCTGATGAGATGGTCAGTACTGGGACATCAGTTCACCAACAAGAGTAGATAGCAAGCAAGCTTAGAAGAAAAGAAATTAAACACATGTTTTTTTAATTGAAATAAATCGTGCATAAATTTTCTACTTACTATACAGATTTTGCTAGTTGGGAGTCGGGAATTTATGCTCGTCTTGGTGTTTAACATTTTCCAGCATTCACACGAAGGATCCGCCTGCCTTTCATGACTTTCATAAGATGTAAAAAGATGCTTCATTACTTGAAGCCGCCTAAGTTCAAATGAGAACTCGCGATGAAACGTCAAAAGCGCATCACATAACAGTTTTGCAGATTGACTTGGGCATATTATGTTTAGACACGCAACAAATATTCCCTTTTAGATTTGTTATCTATTATAAATTCTTAAGCATAAAGTTAATCAATTAATGAAGCACTTGACTAAGTCAAATATTCATTCATATGTATTAATTTACATCCTTTTCTAGATTTGGTATCTGTCAAACCCCACCTATCCACTTGTTTTCTGTATTCTGTTTCCAAGTACATGACCTGATTTGCTGGATCCTCGCTGGAAACCTCATCTACAACCCACCAAAGTGGACACCTGTACAGTAAGCCGTGAAGCTTGTTAGATAATTTATCATCTGACAGGCTTGCACAATGTATTGAATAAGACCTGACAAAACTTCTAAATGAAAGATCTGACACATCGTCTTGAATAAGAGATTGAATCACGTGAACTTGCTACTGGAAGTTTCATATTCGAATGTGAGTTGTTATTTTCTTGGATATCAATTGCCCCCAAGTTTGATTTAGTTAGAGACTTAGCAAGTGAAACTTTTCAGACCTTGTAGAAGGACGTAACATATTTTAAAGGAAATGTAACAGACCTTTTAAGAAAACAAAGGATGAGACATTGATCACTCAAGGAGCATATGAAAGGCCTTCAGCAGAAAACGTGCTACATGAAAAGATGTCTTTTAATCCTATTAGCCTATAGGCGATCAATCAATTGTAAGAGAAAGTAACGTTTCAATTCCTGACAACATGTCAAATATTTAGCAGAAAAACAAGTGCAAAAGTAGAAAGGTGTCTGATGCCTGACTGTGCCCGTACCACTGATTAGAGCCATTGAGGAGTTTATAAATAGTTTATTCTTCACTGTTCTCTAGAGTCTTGTAGCTTTAAGTCATGCGCATCTGGTAATGAAAAAGAGGACACTAAGTGTACTTACATTGTCAAACTCAAGGAGATCAGTGCATATTATAATAGCTTTAAGTATATATTGAGGCTCCTTTTGATCAAGTTTTGTTCCAGAGTTTTAGAGGTAATTGGTTCAGCTATAGGATAAATTCCTCATTCCAACGTGTCTTTTCTTATTTAGATGGGATTTTTCTTGCTGGATTATCTCACCATATTCCCTCTTTCTCCTTTATCCCCTACTGCATAGGACGATCACTGGGATTTCTCCGAGCGAGGAGCATCCTCGCTTTTTTAAGGCAATAAATCATTGTGCTCGTTCCCAGATCTCTCCAAAGTATACATCTTTTCTATTAGGAATGACATCGACATTGGTTGATAATGTTGCATGCCTTTTTCAAAGGTTACGGTCGTTATAACAAATTTCAAACCCAACACTTATATAGGCTCCACTTTAAACCTCTAGGTATATAATGTTGAAGGGGTCTCCCCTATTCCTGTACCACATAAAAGAGGATAAAAAGTGTCCCTATGTCTTCTTTTTTTTTATTGGATAAATGAACATCGAACTTGGACTTGAGCCACCCAAAGCTTGAAATTAGCCACCTTAGGATAATTTTATACCAATCCCACGTGGTTCCTGCTAAAGTTTGAGAAAAAGAACTCACATTTTTTAACTTTTAAGGCTACTTACAAACTCGCCATCTCCTTGTATCACTACAAGAAAATAACATAATTTGTAACGTTTAAAAAACGTCACAAAATCTCAAAAAATGTCACAGAATATAATTTGCGACGTTTTAAAAAATATCATAAATAACGTCGCCAAATGTGGTGCAGGCAAAAGATTTCTGTGACGTTTCCTTTAAATTGTTACTGAAAACACGAACATTCCGTGACTTTTTAAAAGCATCAATGAAAGATTGATCTTTCAGCAACGTTTTTATAAATGTCACGGAAAGTAACATTCCGTGACATTTTTAGAAACGTCACAGAAAGTCACATTCTGCGACGTTTTTACGACGTCGTGGAATGTTTTTTTTGATGTTTATATAAAAATATCGCAAATAGTTGTATTATTTTAATTATTATTTTTTCATTTTTTGAAAATCATTTTAATTTAATAATTTTAAATTTTAATAATTATTTTTAAAATACAAAATTTTTAAAATCTTATTTGTTTAATAACTATTCAATATTATTTATGAATTTTATTTATTTAATAATTCTTCAATTTTTTAGTATATCATTAATTTTAATAATTATTCATGTATCACAAGAATTTCATACCTGCAGACAATGTATTATTTTATAACACCCCACTCTCGCAGGACCCGAATCCGACATCGTGGGTGATATCTGAGTCCCTGTTCCGCAAGGGTGGCGTGCTAGCGCACTCAAACAGTAAAAAACTCAGTGCAATTTTTTTTAATACAATCAAACATACACACATTTTGTGGAAAATCAATAATCAATTAGGCCCTTTCTTTTCATAAACCCTTTCAATCATAGCAATACAAACATCAGAATTTCAATAGTCATTTGAGCCCATTACAAATACAAAACATTTTCAATTCCAAAAGTTATTACATACCGCAATATTCAATTACAAATGATACAAAAATTTGCGGAATATACAATTCAGTACGAAAATAAAGAAATACAATGCAGATGCGAACTGATCCCGACCTCTATCCCTTACTTGTATGCTGTAGATATACTGTCGTTTCCCTAACGGGGTATTCTTCTGAGTCCTGAAAAATATTTGTAAATTTTGGGTGATTTTTGCGAACTTAATGAGGTAACTATCGTCGATGGTTCACTCAATTCATGCAACACAATATTTTACATAACATATATTTTCACAAAATTGCACTTTACATAAACATCACTTTTTCACTTGAGCATAGTCAATTTCGGCATTTCAATCAATCAAACATACTTGATATAAATGCTCATGAGACACTTTCCATTTATTACGTTGTTGTGACCGAGTGCCTGAACTGTTCCGTATCTATTTTGGATACCGGGCTCATCAATAACTGTCCCTTATCTGATGAGGATATAAGGCTCATTATACATAGTGAGCCTTAGGCTCTTAATCACTGTTTGAGCTCGAGACTCTTTTCACTCGTTGAGCTTTAAGCTCTGATCAGTGGCTACTCTGGTCACAACTGCCATTATCTGATTGTGCATTCATGAATGCAATGCATGTACCACAATCACTCACATTATAAAGCACATAGGTCGTCACATTCACATACAATCAACACTTCAATATACATTCCACATTTCACAATCATCGGATCTTCTGTCCAGAAATCAACACAATTAAATTCACATTCATTTATCATTCAAACTTAATTTAAACAAACAATAATTGAGAGAAACCGTCTAGGTTACTTGCAAGTTGCTCCCGAAGCTAATGCCTGAAAGTTCCGACAATGTCTGGAGATTGACGTTCCAGTTGCTCCTCTATATCAAACAACATACATATATATCACAATATGCACAATTATAATTGTTTAACAATGCACATGTATGAAATGAATTATGTACAATGCATGTTCATGA
>JAOQMQ010000002.1:16823793-16842368 GCA_027563845.1 Erythroxylum subrotundum | reverse complement strand
CTCTTAACTCGTGACTAACCATCGAAATTTCTCATTCAATGGTTCTAATCTCTTATGAAAAGTTCGGGGTCCAACAAGTATTCTAAGAATTTCAAGTCAGTTTAAGGAGCTTCTCACTGTTAGTGAAGAACATCCATAAGCTCATTGAATTATTCTTATAGATAAAAAAAAAGGCCCATGTCAGCCCTTTAAATTGATTATAGTCTTTTTCTAGTTATTGAGCACCTATTTTTAGAAAGCTTCTTATGGGAGATTCTTTAGAAATCCTTATCTTAACTTTGACTTTTCGAAAATATTCTAATAGATGGTTTCAATTGATGACAAAGTCTTTAATCCATATATCTCAAGTCTTCTCATATTTATATTTGTTACGTTCTTTGTCGAGGTCTCGCAAAATAGTATAGAGGTTGTTCTAGTATTAGCACATTGATGATAAAGTTAGTTTCTATTTGAATAAGTTAAGAAAATATTGTAGGTATTTTTAGGTTACATAAAATTCAAGTGTCTTACCTCCTTCCCTTTCATTCTCATTTTTATTTACTTAGTATGTGTGGGTAGAGGTTAATGAGATATTCTTTCACGTGTTCAAATTTTTGACCCCAAGCATGGAAAAATAACATAAGATGGTGTGGTGTGAGAGTGTATTCATGTCACAAATAGGGATGGTAGTCCAGGTCCGACCAAGTTCGGATTAACTGGGCTCGAACTGCTCAGGCTTGGCTAAGCTTAAGGCCTGACAACCAAACTCAAAATAAAACGATGTTGTTTTGAAAATTATTTTAAAAACATTAAGTTGGGTTGGCTCAGTCAGGCTCGAGCTCGAGGCCTGGCCTCCCATGGCCCAGTTGAACCCGATCTGGAGCTAGACGACCCCAAGCTTGGTTGGGCCTCGAGCCTTGCCACCCCTAGTCACAAAGAACCATGAATAACATATATGAAATGTTCAACCTAAGATGACGTTCATTAAATATTTTTATTAAGTTTAAATATATGAATTGACAGGGTCATGCCAAGTGAGTGGGTTATTCGTTCATGTATATAAACTCTTTTCAATTATTTATGTGTCTTGATCATATATACAAGTTTACTATGATTACAATTATTTAAAGGAGTTCCCTTAAATTGAAATGACATAACTAAACAAAAAAAATTTATTTATTTTATTAATTTTTTCCTTAAACAACACTCCAACATGAAGACGTGATAGTTCAAAGGAGTATTCTACATTCAATATTTCATGTTTTTATTAGGTGAGTGATAATTTATTATAAAATTTTGAGAGAGATACAAGTAAGAGTATAGTAGCCGAATGCTATCAATATCAAAGAACCTACACATATTCAGATATAACAAAATCATAAGCAGTGGCAAGTCAATTAGAAGGGGTGAGCATGAAAGTTATTGAATTATCATTCCTTATATTGTGTCAATGATAAAGTTCGGGTAGCTAAAATCAAATTTGTTGATCTAAAAAAGGTAAGGGTCGATTTTGTCATCCCAACTTAAATCAATATATGATGCCCTTAAATGACTGAGTGGACTTATTTTTTCAAACTTTGGGTATATCAATGCATAATATGATAGCTTTAAGTACATATTAACGCTCCTTTTAATCGAGTTTTGTTCGAGAGTTTTAGAGGTGATTGGTTTAACTATAACATAAATTCCTCATTTCAAGGTGTCTTTTCTTCTTTACATGGAAATTTTCTTGTTAGATTATCCCACTATATTCCCTCTTTCTCCTTTATACCCTATTACCTTGGACGATCATTGAGCCTTTTTTGAGGAGCATCCTCTCTTTTTTAAGGCAATAAATCATTGTGCTCATTCATAGACCTCTCCAAATTATACATCTTTTCTATTAGGAACAACATCTACATTAGTTGATAATATTGCATGCCTTTTTCAAAGGTTAAGGTCATTATAACAAAATTCAAACTCAACACTTATATAGCCTCCATGTTAAACCTCTAGGTATAATGTTAAAGGCTGTTCCTATTCTTGTACCATATGAAAGAGGGTAAAAGAGTCTGTATGTCTCCTTTTATTATTGTAGAAATAAGAATCGAACTTGGGAGGTTTGATGTACCATTATATGATTTACCCCGTTAGAACAATTTTATACCAATCCCACGGGGTTCCTACTAAAGTTTGAGAAAAAGAACTTACATTTTTAGACGTTTAAGGCTACTTACAAACTCGTCATCTCCTTATACCTAACTACGTTAGTGAGGTTTGATGTACCATTATATGATTTTTCCTCTAAAGATGCTTTTATTGAAAAACTCTTGAGGATGATGTTACGCCTTCTACTGGTCTGTCTATCACTCCTAAGATGCCTTCTTGTTGATGGTATTTTGAGGATGCTGTCACTCTTCAATTCGGTTAAAAAACTTTTCGCTGTTGGTGAAGAACATCCACAGGCTCCTTAAATTATTCTTATAGATTAAAAAAGAATATGGCCCAATTTAGATTGATTATACTCTCTTTCAAGTTGTTGAACACCTATTTTTAGTAAACTTCCTATTGTAGATTCTTCATAAATCCTTATATCAACTTTGGCTTTTCGAAAATATTCTCACAAATAGTGTTAATTGATGTTAAAGTCTTTCATCTATGTGTCTCAAGTCTTCTCGTATTTAGGTTCATTAGGTTCTTTGTCGAGGTCTTGCAAAATACTATGGAGGTTGATCTACTATTAGCACATTGATGATAAAGTTAGTTTCTATTTGAATAAGTTATGAAAATATCGTAGATATTTTTAGGTTGCACAAAGTTCAAGTATCTTACCTCCTTTCCTTTCATTCTCATTTATATTCACTTGGTATGTGTGGGTGGATATCAATGAGAAATTCTTTCACGTGTTCAAATTTTAGACCCCAAGTATGAAAAAATCTCATAAAATGGTGAGGTGTGAGAGTGTAGGCATGTCACAAAAAACTATGAATAATATATATTAAATGTTCATCCTAAGATGACACTCATTAAATATTTTTGTCAAGTTTATCTATATGAATTGACCGGTTCGTGCCAAATGAGTGGGTTATTCTTTCATATATATAAACTCTTTTCAATTATTTATGTGTCTTGTTCATATATACAAGTTTACTATGATTACAATTCTTTAAGGGGATTCCCTTAAATTAAAGTGACATAACTAAACAAAAAAATCAAATTTATTAAATTTTACCTAAAACAACACTCCAATATGAAGACATGATACTCTAAAGGAGTATTCTACATTCAATATTTCATATTTTTGTAGGTCAGTGACAATTTATTATAAAATTTTGAGAGAAATATAAATAAGAGATATAGTAGCCTAATGCTATTAATATCATACCATAAGTCTCAGACTTAAAGAACTTACACATGTTCATATATAAACAAAAATCGCAAGTAGTGGTAAGTCAATTAGATGGGGCGAGGATGGAGGATGTTGAATTATCATTCCTTATGTTGAGTCAACGACTAAATTTAGTGACTAAAATTAAATCTATTGATCGAAAAGGGGTACAGGCCAATTTTTTCATCCCAACTTACATTAATATAAGATGCCCTTGAATGTCTCCATGGACGTATATTGTCAAACTTAGGGAAATCAGTGCATATTATGATGGTTTAAAGTATATGTTGAGGCTCTTTTTTAATGAGTTTTGTATGAGAGTTTTAGAGGTGATAGGTTTGGCTATAAGATAACTTCCTCATTTCGATATACCATTTCTTCTTTACATGGAATTTTGTTGCTAGATTATCTTACTATATTTCCTCTTTCTCCTTTATCCCCCATTACCTAGGATGATCACTGAGCCTTCTCTGAGGAGCATTCTTTCTTTTTCAAGGGAATAAATCATTTTGCTCGTTCCTAAATATCTCCGAAGTATACATCTTTTTTTATTCTAAACAACATCTGTATTAGTTCATAATGTTGCATGCGTTTTTAAAGGTTATAGTCGTTATAATAAAATTCAAACTCATCACTTATATAGCCTCTGCATTAAACCTCTAGATATAATGTTGAAGGCTCTCTCTTATTCCTGTACCACATGAAAGAGGGTATAAGAGTCCCTATGTCTCCTTTTGTTATTGGAGAGATGAGCATCGAACTTGAATTTGAGCTACCCAAAGCTTAACCCCCTTATAACAATTTTATGCCAATCTCATATGGTTGCTACTAAGGTTGAGGAAAAGGTCTTATATTTTAAGACATTTAAGGCCACTTGCAAACCCGTCATCTCCTTTTACCTAACTATGATAGTGAGATTTGATGTACCATTATATGTTTTCCTTTAAAGATGTTGTTATTGAAAACCTCTAGAGGATGTTATTACTCCTTTTATTGGTTCTTCTATCACTCTTAGGATGCCTTATTGTTGACGGTATTTAAAGGATTTCACCAGTTTTATGTCAACTAAGGAGCCTCTCGCTGTTGGTAAAGAACATCTACAACCTCCTTGAATTATTCTTATAGACAAAAAATTTGGCCCATGTCAACCCTTTATATTGATTATAATCTGTATCTAGTTGTAGAGCACCTATTTTCCATAATCTTCCTATCGCAGATTCTTCAGAAATCCTCATCTTAGCTTTATCTTTTCGAAATTATTCTAACAAATGGTGTTAATTGATGTCAAAGCATTTTGTCCATATATTTCAAGTCTTCTCATTAAGTTGAGGTTAGTGAGATATTCTTTCAAGTGTTCAAATTTTAGACCCCAAGTATAGGAAAATCTTATAAGATGGTGGAGTGTAGGCATGTTGATAAGCTCTTATCTTGACATATTATTTGATATTATCTCCTTTGTTTTAGATTTATTTTGGTGCTTAAATATAGAAATTAATGTTTGTTTTGATTAGGAGATGAAAAGTAGAGATTGCATTGAATTGAGAATTTATTGATGATAATGACAAATTTTGGATAAAGTGAAGAGATTAATGCAGTGGATAAGGTTGATCACTTGAAGAGTTGAAGTTTAACTGGGAAACTTCTTCTTATCCCTATCATGTAGGAGTTTGAATTTAAATTTTTTTAGATAGATATCTTTACAAGTTAGAGTTAGATTAGGATTAGATTAGAAAACCCTATAAAAGGGACGTTCTTTACAACAAAAAAGGTTATCTCTTCATACGTTTTTAGTAATTCTTTATATTTCTTCTTTTTTTTATTGAAGCGAAAGCTATGTGTGGCTAAACTAAATCTTTCTGATTCAACAGGATTCGATATTCTAGTTATAACTTTGTGAGGTTTTGTGTTCCAAACTTTTATTCACGTTTTAATTCAAGTATTTCTTGTTTTAAGTTCTCATATTTCATGAATAATTAATATTCGATTAATATAATAATTTAATTTAATATTGATTATTCTATCACTGTCCAGGAATTTAATGATCCATAATTGTCATGAAGGATTGGTACAACTAGCAAATAGATTATTTATGAATTTCTATATTTAACTTATGATAAACAAGAAAACTAAATTGAACAGTTGCAGCTATCTCAATTATTTAATTTAGGGTTAGTCTTTTTCACGGAGCTTATTACTATCATTTATTCGATATGGAATGTTATAATACCCAGTCAATAGATGATAAGTTTTGGTTTGGATGATGGATTTGAACCAATTAATTTAGGAAAATTTGAGACTTAATACGACTATCCTAATATGTTTTGGACTAACTGCTTGAATCGTTTCTTTTTATACCAACGATCAATCTTACAATTAGATGAGATCTTTCCCTTGAATTGGAGCTTGGTAATCTTGCCTTTTTCATATTTAAATTCAGTTGATTTAATTTATTTTCGTATTACTTTTAGTTAATCAGTTATTTAATCAAACCCCCTATTTACTTTTATTTCTTGAAATTAAGAAGCTAGCGTTTAATTCCCTAGGGATTCGACCTGGTTCTATGACTACTACAAAATTTTGAAGAATCAGAATTATTTTGGGAGCTTTGACAACCCTACTAAAATTTGGTGCCGTTGTCAGGAACTATTTCAAGTTTCTTAGTTTCTTTGCATTTTTATTTTTACAGTTACTACTAACCGCTTATCTTGTATAACTCGTGCTTCTCAAATAGGTAAATTGCAATATAATCTAGAAATTGAGAAGATAGCGCGTTGTTTGAGAAAAGAGACTAAGCAAGGAAGTGGACATTCATCTTCAGATGTGAAAGTTGAAGTAGATCTAATAATTGGTGAAGACTCTAATTTTCAAGAAGCAGACGAAAAGATGGAAAATCTTAACCCTAGAACGTTGAGGGAGTTAGCGGAATCGAATTTGATTCAACAACCTTTATGCATTCAATTTCCAAATGTTGAGGTAGATTTCAAATTGAAATCTGGTTTGATTCACTTGCTAACTATTTTTTGTGATCTTGTAAGTGAAGATCCGCATAAACACCTGAAGGAATTTCATGTTGTTTGCTCTGGAATGAAGCCATAAGGGGTGACAGAAGAACAAATTAATCTCATGGCCTTTCCATTCTCATTGAAAGATAAGGCAAAGGATTGGCTATACTATCTTCCCCCTGGCTCAATGACAACATGGAATGAGATGAAAAGAATGTTTCTGGAGAAGTTCTTTTCTGCATCAAGAGCGGGGAATATCAGAAAGGAGATATATGTGCTAAGACGAATTACAGGAGAAACATTTTATGAATATTGGGAAAAGTTTAAAGAGTTATATGCCAGCTGTCCACATCATCAAATTCCCTATCAACTTCTGATTCAATACTTTTATGAAGGACTATTGTCAATGGATTGAAGTATGGTCGATGCAGCCAGTGGAGGAGCTCTGGTAAACAAAACACCTAAGGCGGCCAGACAATTGATATCAATTATGGCCAAAAATTCTCAACAGTTTGGGACAAGAATGGATGGAGCTATTAAGCGTGTGAATGAGGTAAGTAACATGCACCTTGAGGATAAAATTTCTGATTTAACCACTCTAGTTCATTAAATGGTTATAGGTCAATTGCAATCGGTAAGAGTGTGTAGAATATGCTCATTATCTGGACATCCTACGGATGTGTGCCCTACATTGCACCAAGACTCTCTTAAAGAAGCTAATGCAATAGGGGGCTTTCCTGGTTAACCTTAACGAAAGTATGATTCTTATTCCAATTACTACAATCCAGGATGGAGGGATCATCCAAACTTAAGCTATGGAAATCAAGGAGGCCAATAACGATATCAACCTCACAATTTTAATAAACAACCTCAAGCTCCTACATATGCTTAACCTTAATCTTTAAATTCAGGTATGTCTTTAAATGAAATTGTTAAGGCGCTTGCTAATAATACTCAACAATTTCAACAGGAAATAAGGATAAGCCCTGGGAAATTAGATCACTCAATTAGCCATCTTAGGAAGTAAATTGGAAGCGTAAGCATCGGAGAAATTATCTTCTCAAACAGTGGTTAATCTTAAGAAGAATGTGAGTGCAATAACTTTCAGAAGTGATAAGGATATTCAATCTAGAACTTCTTTACCAATGGAGGAAGAAAAGCACGATGATGGAGAAAAGAAGGAAGAACTTCTAACTCAAGAATCAACAAAGGTAAAAAAATGATTCATCTTTATCAATATCAATTAATGCACGTTTACCTCCTTTTCCTAGCAGATTGGCTAAACCAAAAGATGATGAATATCAAAGAGAGATCTTAGAAACTTTCAAAAAGGTAGAAATCAATATACCACTTTTGGGAGCCATCAAGCAAGTTCTGAATTATGCAAAAATAAAAGGAAGCTGAAGGACAAGGAGAGAATAATTTTAGGTAATAAGTTATCAGCTGTGATAAATAGGAAATTACCGAAAAATGTAAAGATCCAGGTATGTTTACGCTTTCATGTGTTATTGTTAATAGAAAAATTGAGCGTGCCATGCTATACTTAGGTGCATCTATTAATGCCATGCCATACTTAATTTATTGAGCTTTAAATCTCAATTCTTTGTAAGAAACTAATATGATTATCTAACTAGTTGATCATTCGTATGTGTGTCCTATTGGAGTTATTGAGGATGTTTTAGTCTAAGTTAATGGCTTGGTATTTCTAGTGGATTTTTACATCTGAAAAATGGATGGAGATAGTGTGGAACATTCGGCTTCAATTCTATTGGATAGGTCGTTTATGAAGACGGTTAAGACAAAAATTGATGTGGATGAGGATACTCTTTTTGTAGAGTTTGATGGAGAGATAGTAAAGTTTAATATTTTCAAAGCAATAAAATACCCTAATGATCTTCAATCTATCTATCATATGGATATTGTTCAGGATATGTTTAAAGAAGAAAATATTGAAGATGAGTTGGAGTTTAAGGCCAAATCAAAATTGAATGAGCAAATTGATGAAACTTGTGAAGTTGTAGAGTCGTTATCAACAATGTAAATAGATTTGAAAACTTTGAATGCTGAACTTCCTATAAATCATAAGAAAATGAATTGAAACCCCTATCTGCTCACCTTAAATATGTCTATTTGGGTGATGGAGAGTCATTATCAGCGATCATTTCAAAAAGGTTGACTGAAGGTCAAGAGGAAAAATTGGTGACACTACTTAAAGAACACAAAACCGTAGTTGGTTGGACTTTAGCGAACATAAAAGGAATCAGTCTAGCGATTTGCATGCATAGGATTCTTTTAGATGAGAATGTGTTGATTGCAAAACAAACTACTAGTTTTACACTCAAAACCGCAAGTATACAGGTCATAACTTGTAGTAAAAAATAGATATCAATCATACAAGGATTGTGCTTAGGCACCACTTAATTCAGGTTTCTCTTTGTTTAAGAACCAATTTTAATGAATATAAACAGAAAAATTAAACTAAATCAAACAACTAACAATGAACAAATTATAAAGCAAAAGTGCAGAAACTTGGAATTCAAGATTTAACAATTAGATATCACTTTTTCCCTATCTTATCTCCCTCCTACCTTGTTAATTGAATTGTGCCTTACCTAAGATGTCCTAATGTATTAACTACACTCTCTCAAGGTGTAATTAATTATCCCTATCCAAATTAAATGGAGATGATTAAGGAATCTCTCAATCTACAAAATTTGTCCACCAATTCAACTAGTTATGAAGTTATCCTATAGGTGATAAACTAATTAGCCAAGATCTCTCTCTAACTAATTAATTAACTTGATGAATGTAGGTCTATAGAGTTCCAATTCTCATTGTACACCCTACACAATTTACCCAACTTAATTTCTCAATATATTGCAAGGTATGAGCTCAACATTCATCAAAAGCATCATTCATTCAAATCAACAAAATAGGAGTTCAACAAGTAGTTCAAAAGTAATCTCTATAAGTAACTCAGCCACTCATAATGTCATTAACATCCCCAACAACCAAACAATCCATAATAAAGATGCTAGAAGAGAAAAATGAAATAAGAATTAGATGAAGCAAGCTCCTCCTCTTCTTTACCCAAATCTAGAAAATCTGGAGTTGGTGTGCTCTTTGCCTAATTTAGAATGGAAATCTTGATTCTCTACCTCTCTCTAGGCTCTAAATATGATTTTTTAGCTCAAGGAGTCAAGTTCTCACAACACTCCCTTTAGCCCTAGGGATTTGTGCCCTTATATAGTCACAAAAACCTAAAAATAAGTGAAACTCGCGTCTCTTCGGGCTAGGGATCCCACCATAATGGGAATTAGCATGAATCCCATGATCGTGGGTTCTTGTCTTACAATTCCTCCACTTCTCTTCTCCTCTCTTGGTCCCTAGCTCAATCACAAAGGTGGCCACCCTCCATTCCCACATCAAAATGATCAATTCTTACCCTAAATCAACATCAAACATAAAAGAACAACCATAAAGGTCAAACTAAACAAAAACATACAAAAAAGGCCTAAAACACAACAATAATAACCTATTATGTAAGAAACACATACCAAATACTTAGAGAAATACACACTAATGCACAACTATCATAATGCTAAACCAAAACGGGAACCCCAAAGAAGACTTAATCCAACAATGAAGGATGTGGTAATGACAGAAATTTTAAAACTTTTGGATACAGGTTTGGATGCAGGTATAATTTATCCAATCTTGGATAATGAATGAGTAAGTCAAATATATGTTGTGCCTAAGAAAACTGGTATGAGAGTGATACAAAACTAGAATGATGAATTGGTACCAATGAGGGTACAAATTGGGTGGTGAATGTGCATAGACTTTAGAAAGCTTAATTTAGCTACTAGAAAGGACCATTTTCCATTACCATTTGTGGATCAAATGTTAGAAAGACTTGCTGGTAAATCATGTTTCTACTTTTTGGATGGTTTTGCAGTTACTATCAAATAGCAATTGCTCAAGAGGATTAAGAAAAGACTATATTCACGTGTCCCTTTGGAACATATGCTTTTAGGAGAATGCCATTCGGTCTTTATAATGCTCCATGTATGTTCCAAAGATGTATGATGAGTATATTTTCTGAGTATATTGAGAATTGCATTGAAGTATTCATGGATAATTTCACTGTTTATGGAGATTCATTTGATGATTGTTTAAATCATTTATCTAAGGTTCTTAAACGATGGATTGAGACAAGTTTGGCCTTAAATTATGATAAATGTCACTTTATGGTAGATCAAGGCATTGTTTTAGGACATGTGATTTCATCCAGGGGTATAGAAGTTGATATTTAATTGTAAATGTACCTTACCCTACAAACATTAGGGAAGTTTGATCTTTTCTTAGATAAGCAGGATTTTACCGCAAGTTCATTAAAGATTTTTGCAAGATTGCAATACCTTTATCAAAGTTACTACAAAAAGACGTTCCATTTGACTTTGGGAAGGACTGCAAGGAAGGTTTTGAAAAACTCAAAGCACTACTAACAAGTATGCCTATTATTTAGCCGCCAAATTGGGATCTTCCGTCTGAGATCATATGTGATGCTAGCAACTATGTACTAGGAGCTGTTTTAGGCCAAAGGATTGAGAGAAGAAGTCATGTTATCTTCTATACTTCTAGAACATTGGATGCTGCGTAGTGTAATTATTCTACAATTGAGAAAGAGCTTTTAACAATTGTTTTTGCTTTAGATAATTTCAAATCTTATCTGCTTGGCTCTAAAGTTATTGTTTACTCTGATGATGCAACATTGAAATATCTTCTGGAAAAGAAGGAGTCCAAACCAAGCTTGATACGATGGATTCTACTACTTCAAGAGTTTGATTTCACAATAAAGGATCGAAAAGGTGCAAAAAATTTAGTAGCAAGTCACTTTAGCAGATTAGTAAGAGATGAAGATAATTTACCTATTTTTCGAAACTTTTCCTGATGAGAAATTGTTCCAAACGAAAAGTATGGCTTCATGGTACGCTGACTTGGTTAATTATTTAGTTACTGAAACTTTACCTTATTACATTAGTAAGTCTATGAAGGAAAAGATAAGAAATGAGGCAAAATATTAAATATTATGTGTGGGATGAACTGTTCTTATAGAAGTTCTGCTTTGATCAAATTATAAGGCATTGTGTGCCAGAAAATGAACAAAATTCTGTCTTAGCTTTTTGTTATAAATATGCATGTGGTGGTCACTTTGGGCCCAAAAGAACTACTAGGAAAGTTTTAGATAGTGGATTATATTGGGAGTCTTTATTTAAAGATGCTTATGTGTTCTGTAAAAGTTGTGACAGATGTCAAAAGACATGTACGTTATCTCATCGAAATGAAATGCCTCAAACCCCAATTCTTATAGTTGAAATATTTGATGTATGGGGTATGGATTTTATGGGCCTTTCCCTTCATCTTGTGAATTTTCTTACATACTTTTGGTTATTGATTATGTTTCCAAATGGGTGGTAGCAAAGGCCACTAGAAGTGACGATTCTGGAACTATTCTAGGGTTTATAAAAACTAACATTTTTAATACATTTGGAATCCCATGTGCCATCATTACTGATCAAGGAAATCATTTTTGCAATAAAGTTGTGGCAAAACTATTTAGAAAGTATAGAGTGCATCATCGAGTAGCCACAGCCTACTATCTGCAAACGAATGGACAAGCAGAAGTATTGAATAGAGAGGTGAAATCCATTTTAGAAAAGATTGTGAATCTTAGTCGGAAGGATTGGAGTTTACCACTAGATGATACTCTTTGTGCATACCGTACAGCTTACAAGACACTGATAAGAATGTCTCCTTATCGATTAGTTTTCAGAAAAGCTTGCCATCTACTAGTGGAAATTGAATATAGAGTTTATTGGGCAGTGTAATGTTGCAACATGGATTTGGCGACAGTTGGAGAGGAAAGAAAGTTACAATTACAAGAGCTAGAGGAAATAAGGTTGGATGCTTACGAAAATTCGAAAATTTATAAAGAGAAAACAAAGTTGTTCCACAATAATATGATCTTGAGGAAACAATTTGAGGTGGGACAGAAAGTGTTATTATATGATTATCGATTAAAGCTTATGCCAGGTAATTTATGTTCTAGATGGCTTGCCCATTTGTTATTGCTAATACCTTTTCTCGTGGTGCAATGGAAGTAAAAATTTTAGAGACCGGAAAGAGTTTTAAGGTTAATGGACATAGACTGAAACCATTCTATGAGGAGATGACGGTTTCTAACATGGTGAATATTAATTTGGAGCTTCCATCTTTGTTATTTCTTCTTTGCAGGAAAACATAGCCGTCTCTCCCACAACACTCACACAGCTTACCAGCACATATGCAGCACGCTCTCATCCCAACGTCGCAACACTCACCCACCCATTCCAGTCGTACACACCACTACACGTATCCTCGCACTCACGCAGCCTATCCCATCCTCACACACCCATGCCACAACACACACCTCTACAACTCTCTCCCACTCACGCCATAACCCAGTAGTCTCCCACACACACAACCCTCTCCTCCCACACACAACAGCTCTTCTCTCCAACACAGTAGCAATGAAACCCACACAAACGACCCGACAGCCTGCCCTCTCCCGCCCACACCCCATTTTTAAGTTTTATTTTCACTGTTTTTAATTACTTTTTTTCATTCTTATAATTACTTTTAGTTAATCTTTCTTTTAGTTTAATTTCAATTATTATTAAGTTGTTATTAATATTTTTCCAAGTAATTTTTGTTTATTCTGTTTAGTGTAATGGGGCATTCTAAGGCTACTACCAAGACCATAGCAAAAGGCAATTCATCAATGCATGTTAAATCTGCTGAAAGCTCTGAAGTCGATAACAAAAGGAAGAGTGCGCAAATTGTGAAAATACTTCTGTTCTACCACCTGCTGAGTCAGATTTACAAGGATGTCTCACTTTCAACACCAAAGAGTGAAAACAATGGTACGCTGTTATCAAAACTCGACATATTGTTGCGGGTAATTATGTACATTACCCTTCTCTAGAAGAATTGAAAATTAAGGAAAAATTTGACGATTTGCTAATCAATATGAGTTGGAAGTACTTTGCATTAATTAGTTGTCATGTTTTTATTAAATTAACTAGGGAGTTCTACATTATTCTTAAATTTGACAAACTGGACAATTTTACTTTAAGTAGTCCTTAGGTGATTCAATACAGATTAATGGGAGTCGAATTCAAACAGAGTGTCACTGAGTTCAATTTACCCATAGGGTTAATAGATGAAGATTATGCTAATTCGATTCTTTATAAAGAATCTATCATGGACTATGGTGAGTTCAACTCTTTTCAAACATGAAAAACAATGTCTTCTGATCCTTTTCCTTATAATCCTAGTCAATTTAAGGGTAGTGATCTCAATAAAATGGAGTGGATTTATATGTAGCGTTTCTTAGCCTTTAGTTATTCTGACCGAAAGGCTACTGCATGTACATGTACTAAGGCTAAATTGTTCTTTATTTGTTGTATGGTGAATAAAGTGCACATCAATTTAGGTGCTTGGTTGGAGATGCAATTTAACACTTTTTTTATCTTCAAACAAACATTTATGTCTTGGTTCTCTTATCACTCATTTGGTTATTAATTTAACTTTGCTTGATCTGACTGACACCGATATGCATATGGCTTGTGAGATGGAACCTTTGGATAGAATTTGTTTAAGCAGGATAGGTGTAATTGAAAAATAATGGAGAACATGTTGTGATCGCACTAAGAGAGGTTCATCATCAACACAATGAGAGCATAGTACCATTCTACCAACTTTATATCTTCCATCTCCATAAATCTGACAATATTATCATTCTCGACTGGATAGATTGGAGCGTAAAATTTCAAAAGTGGAGAAAATTTTGGATGCTCTAATTCAATTCATGGGGGTTGTACCTCCATACCCTCCGTCACCATAGTACACATTCTTTTCGACGCTCACACTTCAGGGAAGTCATCAATTATTTATTTTCTTTGATTATTAAGTTGTGTGTATCTTATGCATACATTAGGGACAATTTATGATTAAGGTGTGGGGGATCAAAAAATGGTTATCCTAAGTGCCAACCGATCCTTAAACAATGAAGCCCAAAAGAAACTACATTCAAGCACCTTATGAGCTGTACGCTTGGCACCAAAATGACCACCATAAGAATAAGTATGAAAGAAAGCAAGTATGGAATTAAACTCATCTTGTGGCACGCATCTCCTAATAACTTGATAAGCATAGAACTTCCACAAAGATGGATTATCCCAATAATAATACTTAGCATCAGCACATAATTTATCTCTTTGGGATTTAGACATACCTGAAGGTAACTATTAGTAACCAAAAAGGCCGAGGAGTCGCATGGAGGACAGCATACAACTGTTCATCAGGAAAGGTCTCCTTGACAGGAACGACATTAACTCCCTTGGCATTAAGTCGGCTCAAGTGATCAGCAACAAGGTTCTTAGCTCCATTCTTGTCCTTAATCTCAAGGTCAAGCTCTTGTAGGAGCAAAACCCATCTGATAAGGCACGGATTGGATTCCTTTTTCTTCAAGAGATACCTAAAAGCTGTATGATCATTGAAAACAACAACTTTTGTGCCAAGTAAGTATGACCGAAACTTTTCAAGAGCAAACACAACAGCAAACAATTCCTTCTCAGTTGTATGGTAATTGCGCTTAGCCTCATCCAATGTCCTAGAAGCATAAGCAATCACATGCAAAGACTTCCCTATAAATATGGTCCTTTAGCATTAGTTTTGAGAGGGTGTTCATGTTTTCTCTCTTTTCTTTAAACTTGAATCTCTCTTCTTTTCTTTCACTCTTCTACGTTTTTGTCTTTCTC
Source organism: Erythroxylum subrotundum (assembly GCA_027563845.1). Classification (NCBI taxonomy): domain Eukaryota; kingdom Viridiplantae; phylum Streptophyta; class Magnoliopsida; order Malpighiales; family Erythroxylaceae; genus Erythroxylum; species Erythroxylum subrotundum. Next base: position 16,827,156 of record JAOQMQ010000002.1, on the reverse strand, counting down.
TCTCTAGGTAGAACCCTAGTTTTTTTCTTCTTTTCTTCTTTTTATACCCAAATTCTGCACTATATTTTCTATGATGATTTTTAAGTTTGTTTTAATTAAAATCATGAACTATATTCTCTTTTCCAATTATTGAGGCTATTAGCTAAATTCATGGTTATTTTTATGAGGAGCATGCACATATTATTGGTGAATCTATGATTGGAAATTTATGCTGATCTGGACATGATTGTCAAATTATACATGTGGATTTGAAGTCATGAATTCGAATTTTGCATGAATAATTTGTATGCTATCTGATTAATTTAATTGTTGGACAATAAATTGATTTAGGTTAAGTAGCAATAACTAATTAAAACTGAATCTTGTATGTAGGTTTTAATTAGTTGGATCAAGACATAGGTTAATTTTATGCATGCTAGCTTTCTTGAAAATTAACTTAGGTTTGGCAGACTTGATTTTGATCTTAATGTTCTTGTTATTGTGTTGTTCATGCTAGTTTTGGATGAATGCATTAACGAGAAGATTTTGCATGTCATGTTTGTTTTGAATGCATCTATCTTTGCTTGATGAACCCTAATTTTTCAATCTTAGAAATAATTCGTTTTCAATGATTAAAAACAACCTAAGGATTTAGTGAAAACCTTTGCAATTGGTCTTTACAAGTTAGCGCTTAGATTAGGATTAGATTAGAAAACCTATAAAAAGGGATGTTCCTCACAACAAAAAAAGGATCTCTCTTTTTTATGTTTTTGACAATTCTTTATCTTTCTTCGATTTTTGTTATTGGAAAGAAAGTCATGTGTGGCTAAATTAAATCTTTCTGATTCAAAGGGATTCGATATTCTAGTTGTAACTTTGTGAGGTTTTGTGTTCCAAACTTTTATTCACGCTTTAATTCAAGTATTTTTTGTTTTGAGTTCTCATATTTCATGAATGATTGATTTTCGATTAATTTGACAATTTAATTTAATATTGATTATTCTATCGCTATCTAGGAATTCAATGATCCGTAATCGTCATGAAGGATTGGTACAAGTAGCAAATAGGTTATTTATGAATTTCCATATTTAACTTATGATAAACAAGAAAACTAAATTCAATAGTTGTAGCTATCTCGATTATTTAATTTAGGGTTAGTCCTTTTCACGGAGCTTATTGCTATCATTTATTCGATATGGAATGCTATCACACCCAGTCAATAGATGATAAGTTTTGGTTTGGATGCTGAGTTTGAACCAATTAATTTAGAAAAATTTGAGACTAATTATGTCTATCCTAATATATTTCGAACTAATACTTGAATTGTAAAAAATATTCTTTTTAGACCAATGATTAATATTATAATTAGATGAGATCTTTCCCTTGAATCAGAGTTTGGTAATCTTGACTTTCTCATATATTCAGTTGATTTAATTTGTTTTCATATTAATTTCAGTTAATTAGTTTTTTAATCAACCCCCCCCCCCCCCCCATTTACTTGTATTAGTTGAAATTAAGAAGCTAGTTTTTAGTTCTCTAGGGAGTCGACCTGGTTCCATGACTACTACAAAAGTTTGGAGACTATGAAATATTTTGGGGGTTTCGACAACTCGCCCATATATCACAAGGAATTATGAACAAGATATATTAAATGTTCAACCTAAGATGAAACTCATTAAATGTTTCTGTCAATTTTATCCACATGAATTAACGGCTTTCGTGCCTAGTGAGTGGGTTATTATTTTTATATATATAAATGCTTTTCAATTATTTATATGTTTTGATCATATTGACAAGTTTACTGTGATTACAATTCTTTATGGGATTTTCCCTTAAATTGAAGTGAAATAACTAAACCAAAAATAAATGATATTTATTTAATTTATTAAGTTTTTCCTTAAGCAACAATCTAACATGATGACATGATACTTCAAAGGAGTATCATACGTTCAGTATTGCATGTTTTTTTAGGCGAGTAGTAATTTATTCCAAAATTTTGAGAGAAATACAAACAAAAGATATAATAGCCTAATACTATTAAGGTCATACCATAAGTCTCAACCTCAAAGAACCCATATATGTTCAGATATAAGCAGAAATCATAGGTAAATTAAAATATGTAAATTAATCCCCATCTATTAGCTAAGTTGTAGAAAAAAAATCTTCAACTTCTTATTTATGCAAATATCATAAACTAAATTTTTAGGCTAGTACATAAAATTTCAAAGGTTCTTTTTAATCTTTTTTTAACAATTCTCTCTTGCCGTACTAGATAGATGACTGAACCAAATATATTTTTTTAATAACATATCATTTAAGTTGTCATGACATAATTGAGCTAGCCATGTTATGGTGTTATTCCATCTTGGTGAGGCACATGGAAGTCCACATGCATGTAAAAAGTATCAACAAAGAGAATCAAGGATATCACTATAGCACCCCACTCTCGCAAGACACGTACCCGACATCTTAAGTGATATCCGAATACGTACCCCACAAGGGTGGCATGCTAGAGCATTCACGTCACTAACTTAATCATGACATCGTCATTCAAATATAAATATCACAATATTTAAAAACCAAATTCCTCATTTCATTTCATAAGAATCGAATATACATTGTAGCTTTACAAAATCATCCAAATATGTACATTATCAAGACTAATTACAGAACATACTACATACATGAGGAATTATACAAAAATTTCTAACTAGATCCTCCATTCTCTACTGACTGACCTTTAAACCATTTCTTCTATCCAAAAGTACAAGAACTATGCTTCTTGTAGAGTCTCTCTGTCACTAGTATTCTCTAACGGTTCTGAAATGTCAACATTGCAATTTTGGTGAGTTTCGCGAACTCAGTGAGGTAACCATCCTCGATGGTTCACTCAATTCATATACCACATCAATACATACAATCACATAATTTACATCATTTTTTTTTATCATCATGTAGCATCACATAACACTTTGTTCACAATTTTCATGTTCTCATTCAAATACAAGGTAACAATACATTTCAATCATTCAAATATACATATTAAATGTATATGCAATGCTCATGAGACTTATGTCAGATTATTACATTGGTATGACCGAGTGCCTATAACTGTCCCATATCCATTGTGAATACTGGGCTTATTGATAACTATCCCTTATCCGTTAGGGATACAGGGATACAGGGCTCATTATACATAACGAGCCTTTGGCTCTTAATCACATTCTGAGCTTTAAGCTCATTTTTTGTGGCTACTCAGGTCACAACTGTCATTATCTGATCATGCATTCATGTAATGAAATGTATCATATTGTTAGTAGTGTGCCCTAGGCCAATGGATATTTATGATTCATGTATTAACATTATGATTTGTTAATAATATAT
>JAOQMQ010000002.1:16821595-16823693 GCA_027563845.1 Erythroxylum subrotundum | reverse complement strand
TTTATATGTAAAATATTTAAAAATTGTTGTTATTTCATATTAATTGTCATTATTATTTATTATTAAGATTTTTGAAAACATTGTTGATGTAAACAGTAAACTAGTAAAGTATACAGTACAACTGTATAATATATTAATATGAACTATTTTGTAAATTTTAAAAATTTTAGGGACTATTTTATAAATTTTTAAAAAAATTTGAAACGATACCCGATACCAACCGATACCGGTACAGTTCCGTTTCAGAGCTCAATCTAATACCAAGCCCGATACGATATTCATAATATTACTTATGTACGATTCTGATAGAAATTTTAAGAGCTAAAACGTTAATTGAGTCTAAGAGAGAGAAATCCAGTATTGAGATTAAATTTAGATCTTAAAGATGAGATCTTAAACTGACCCGACACAAACAAACTGAAGAACAGAGAAGTGGGGCCCAAATCAGTTGGTTACCGTGTTTAAAAACATAACGTCAATTAAATTTAGAGGCTGGACCACGCAATCGAATTACGGCGATGAATAGAGGATACAACCTTTTTGGCCGTTTCCCTCCAATTTTGTTATAAAAATAAAACCCTAACAACTGCCTCTCAAACACAACCCTCCACCACCACCAGCGGCCTCCGTCCCCTAATCCCCAACTGCCGCCGTCGTCCCTGCCGCTATCAATATGACCGCCGGCTTTGAATATGATGGTTACGCCGCCGATAAGCTCTTCAACCAGGGCTTCTCTTTCACGTACGACGACGTCATATTCCTCCCTCATTACATCGACTTCCCCACAGAAGCCGTGTCTCTCTCAACCCGCCTCTCTCGCAACATCACCCTCTCTGTCCCATGCGTGTCTTCTCCCATGGACACCGTCACCGAGTCCTACATGGCCTCCGCCATGGCTGCTGTCGGAGCGATTGGCATCATCCACTCCAACCTGACTCCGTCTCAGCAGGCCCAAATGGTTAGATCCGTCAAGTCTCGTCGCGTCCCTGTTTTGTCCAATCCTGTCGTGAAGTCTCGTGATTCTAGGATATTTGATGAGTTTGATGATGGTAGCGTTCCTTGTGTGTTGGTTACTGAATCTGGTAACTTCCCAAGTTTCGTCTTTTTCAAGGTTCTGTTTATTATATGTTGCTTTGCTCGTTGTTGTCTTACTTAGTGATTTGACTTGAAACAGGTAATGCTGACTCCAAGTTGATTGGCTATGTTACCAAGGCCGACTGGTTTGGATTAGATGATAAAGAAATGAAATTGGTGGATTACATGCGTACTACTGATTCTAAAATGGTTGTCCCGTGGAGTTATGATTTGGGGCAGATTGATGAGCAACTGAAGCAGGTAGAGACAGATTTCGTGGTGCTGGAGAAGGATGGAGGAGTGGTGGATGTGGTGAGAAAGGCTGAGGTTGAAAGGATTAAAGGGTGTCCCAAGATTGGAAAGGGGACAGTTGGACCCGACGGAAAATGGATGGTTGGAGCTGCAATTGGGACTAGGGAATCTGACAAGGAAAGGCTGGAGCTGTTGGTTAAGTCAGGGGTAAATGCTGTGGTGTTGGATAGTTCACAAGGAAACTCTATCTATCAAATTGAGATGATCAGACACATAAAGCAAACTTATCCGGAATTGGATGTAATTGGTGGGAATGTGGTGACAATGAATCAGGCACAGAATTTGATTAAGGCAGAGGTAGATGGATTGAGAGTTGGAATGGGATCTGGCTCTATATGTACCACTCAAGAAGTTTGTGCAGTTGGGCGAGGACAGGTAAAAGGACTCTCTGTTTTAGTTGTCTTTGAAAAAAAAATATTATGCCATATACAAATTAGGAATGACAATAGCCCGCACTCGCCAAGGCTGGCCCCTCAGGTCCAAGCCCAGTTGCCTAACCTGCGGCTCAAAGCCCGATCGAGCCACCCAAAATAGGTGTAGGGTTGTTTGGCCCTTTCAGGCTGGGCCGGATTTGGGTCCAACTGTCATGCCTAAATTACAAATGTGTCATGTTCATTAACTGTTCTAAAATACCTTTTGCCAAAACGCCACAGGCAACTGCAGTGTACAAGGTTTCAACTGTAGCTTCACAAAATGGTATTCCTGTCATTGC
>JAOQMQ010000002.1:16811595-16816595 GCA_027563845.1 Erythroxylum subrotundum | reverse complement strand
TAAAATTGTTGTGGTTTGTATTCGAGAATCCATTCATTAAGTGACTGAAAACAATCACAAAATGTTTCTGCTGTAATAATTTTTGCTCCATGGTTGATAGCATCTTCCATTGATCTTGTAGGTAGACTATTAATCCTTTCCAAATCAATAGCTTTTCCTAACACCGTCATGTTAGGAGATGTTGGCGGACTGTTGATGAGTACGGTTTTATACTGAGGACGAAGTGACATCTTTTGAAATTCTTGTAATGATTTTTCTGCTTCGGATCTAGTAGCAAAACTTTTATGGATTATACTGCTTTTTCTAGTAATATGGATGGCTGCCTGATGCCATTGATCATAAATGCCTGCTTGAGGGCCATTTTAGACAACATAGAACTTTGACTCTTTGACTTCCTTTTCTTTTGATTCGATGATAGCAGATTGGCTGGTAGCTCTACTTGCTCTTGGTAATAATTGGATAGAGGGGCTGGTCATAGATGCTGCGACTGCTGATTGGTTGCTGGGAACTTCTTCATTGGTAGTGGTAGTAGTACTGGCTTGCTGATCCGTTCTTTTTAATAATGCAATAGTTGTTCGAAGCTTGTTGATCGATTTAGTAACAATGTTAGTTTGTTGTTGGAGATTGATCAATTCAGCTTCCTGTTGTGATAATGTATCTTCTAGTTGTTTTAAAACTGCTTCCATTCTCTTGTAAGAATATCTACAAGAAAATTGTTAGTAGTTTTAATATAATGAACTGAAAATGTATATTGATTCAATTCCAATTGCCATCTGATAAGACGACCTTGGTTGTAATTCGATTTTATTGTATACTTGATGAATCCACATAGATACTTCGAGTCCGTTTGAATTGTAAATTCAACCGGTAATAAATCTATCCGCCATTTTCTCAAAGTTTTGAGACAGGCTAATGTTTCCTTCTCATGAGTTGTATACTTCAATTCAGTGGAATTGAAAGTCCCATTTATATATTTGCACAATAAATATTTCTTAATTTTTGATGGTTGTGCCAAAAGATATCCTGCCCATGTATCCATACTAGCATCGATTTGTACTAATAACTTATCTTGAGGAAGATAATTGTACAAAGTGGGTAATTTTTGACATATTTCTTTTAGTTTTTGAACGGCTTGAGTATCTTTTTCATTCCACTGCCATTGGTATTTGGTGCTACATTTAATTTGTAAAATGCGTCTTTCTTTTGCTAAATCCTTTAGAAATCCTTGATCGGAAATATAATTTAGTAATTCAAGAAATTGTTGAACTTGAGTCTTATTCTTTAATTGATCAGGAAATATTTGTAATTTTTGTAAAATGTTAGGTTGTAATCGAAGATAGCCTTGATGAAATTCGATTCCTAAATATTCAATTGTTTGTTGTGCTATTCTAGCCTTTTTTCGACTGAGAATTAATCCTTTTTCTTTACATCGGTGTAAAACAATTCTAACCTTTTTTAAACGATCCTCTTTATCTTGATTAAAGAAGATAATAATATCATCTATATATACAAAAGTAAATTCTTCTAAGCCTGCTAAATTATTATCCATAAATCGTTGATAAATACTAGGGGCTTGTTTCAATCCAAATGGTAATACATTCCATTGATAATGTTTTTGAGGTGGACATGTGAATGTTGTTAAAGGTTTAGTATTTTCATGTAAGCGTAGTTGCAAATAACCAGATTTTGCATCTAAAGTGATAAACCAAGTATGTCCTTTGAGTTTATTAATAATATAATCTTTTCGGGGTAATTTATAAGCATCTCCTATAGTTGCTTCGTTTAATTTTTTATAGTTAATAACCATTCTTCTTTTTCCTCGCTTTTGTTCTGCAGAATTATTTACATAAAAAGCTGGTGCAGAATGTTTACTTGTACTAGGGCTAATAAGTCCTTTTTCTAATAACTCTTGACATTCAGTAATGAATTCTTTTACATCTTGTTGTGTGTAAGGAATATTATTCTTGATATTAACCTCTTGTAATGGATCTTTAAGAAGAATTTGAATAAGTTCTTGATTTTGATTTTTAACTAGATCTAAGGGATTTTCGCTATAGACTTCATTAAGTAAAGTTTCTATTTCTAACTGAAGAGAAATATTATTAAGAAGATAAAAATGTAATGTATCAAGTTTTATTGAAAGTGTCTTAAGTTGTTGATAGTATGTAGTATGATAAATAGGGATTTTTATAAATAGGGATTTTTAAAATAATAGATTTTTGATTGAGTTTTAATAAATGGAGTTCGTAACGTGATATAATGGAGATATTGGCAAAATGGGTTATATAATTTGAGGAAATTGTTCCCTATTATTAAAGGTAATCCTGATTCTTGTTGATATATTGAGGGAACTGAAAATGTATACTTTTCTATTAGTATATTATTATAATAACTGACATACCAAATAAATTTAAAGCTTCCATCAGCTATTCGTATTTGTAATGGTTTTTCTATTTTTTTTCCAAGAATTTAATAATTGTTTGGAGGCAATACAAATAGTTGCTCCTAAATCTATATAGGCATTAACTTTTTTATTCTGAATTACTACTTGTATAAATGTAGTATTGGGATTTAGTTGTTGATTCGAAAGTGCTTTCTTATTCAGATTCATATTCATAAAGAGAAGATATTGTTGAATCAGTATTATAGTCAGATTCAATAGGTTCTAATTGGTTTTGGTATGTTGAAGATAAAATATGAAGTTTCTCAGTATATTTTTGATTAGTTCGTTTTGGACACTGATTTGCATAATGGTCTTCTTCTTTACATATCCAACATCTACAATTTTTCTTTCTTTGTGGACAATCCTTTCTTTTAGGTTTATATTTTCGATAGTTATATTTTCTAAAATATCTAGGTTTAAATGATTTGCTTCGTCGAAATTGTTTTGATGGATATCTTTTCCAACGATATCTTTTTGGAAAATGTTTCCTTTTCCTTCTTCTAGGAAATGTACATCCATATTGTTGTGGTACTTCTGCATTTTGTTCACAGCAAGGCTGTAGATTCTTATGTTTCAATGTTTTTCGTAATTATGATTCTAAACATTGTTCTTGTATAATTTCTTTAGTAACTAAAATTACTCCACCGAGATTATGAGCAATAGTATGTTTTGCAAGTCTATTTTGATATTCTTGTTGTACTTTTATATTTATGGGATAAGGTAGTTTTTGAATAAAAACGGGGGTATACATTTCTTGTTCAACTCTAGTTAATTTATTATAATAGGTCTGAAATTCACAAATAAAATTATCGATATAATAGATGTCACATATATGCATATTATTTAAATGATGTAATGCTCTTTGTTTATTCGTTAGTGCATTTTCTTGTCGGAATAAAAGAATATCCTTTCTTATAAATTCTTTATATATTTCATCTCCTATTATTTCAAAGGCGTCTACAGCATTTGTGGTTGCTTGATAATGAGGAGTATTTTTTAATGCTAGTTCATTTTCTAATAGAAAATCATATACTATACCTGATGTTTTATAAGTAATAAAATTCCATATAGAATCTTTACTTTCGAGATCTACTCCAAAAGGTTTTTCTATTTGCAATAATAATTGAATTTTAGTTGTTCATTTGTGTATTAAATCTATTGGATTTGTAGTACAGTCTAAATTTAAGATTCCTTCTGTTTTAAGAGGAATATGTTTTGGTGTATATTCCATGGGATATTTTCGAATTTTAGAACCTTTCGAATAATAACCTTGTTGATTCATAAAATTGGGGTTTTCTCGAATTTTGATTTTTGTTTCTTGAGCAGTACTAGTTTCTGGTTTTTCATCCATATATACTTCTTGATCTGATTCATATCCATATATTATTTCATCTGTTTCTTGTTTAGTAATTTCTTGTTTTTCTTTGTGTTTTGCATTTGTTATTGTCGTATATATTTGATCAGTAGGATCAGTAAGATTTAATTTTTGTACCAAGGTAGTTATTTCTGCTAACTGTTGTTGAATATTTCGTTCTACGTCTTCTAATGGTTCTTGATCTGATAAATTATCCATGTTGTCTAATCAGATGTATTCTGTACATATATGTAGTAGATTCAAATTCACTTAATACATATTGATAAAGATTTAATGTTGCTTGTAAATGAGCTCGTAATTTTTGAATTTCTTCAAGACTTTGATTGTCTTCTGTTCGAAGATAATTACTAAGTCTAAAACCGGAAGTATTGGTTTCAGAATAATATTGATGTACTAATTGTTGTGTTTCATTTTTATATGATATTAATAAATTACAATGTTTACATTGATTATGAGGTTCCATCTAGTTTATCCTTTTGTACCCAATCATTAATTTTTGCTATAATATGAACATATAATTCTATTTTTTGATGACTTTTTGCAATTCCTGCTGGAAAGGGACAAATTTGTATATCTTCATGACATAAGTCAATATAATTATCTAAGACTTTCTTTATAGTGTATAATTTTGTTTGAGAATTTAAATCTGTTAAATAGATTCATTCCCCTAATTTTTGTATATATCTATCTATATTGTTTAAATTCTCCATGTTTTCGTTCTTTAACTAGCTCTGATACCACTTGATTTGGCTGCCCATGCCCAGCTGACTTTTTAATTTTTTCCTTTATTTGTTTAATTTGTTGTAGGATCTCTGTTTGTGTAGTTAATAAGAGATCTAATTTTTCTTCTAACTGTTTTTGCTGATTACTAAGATCACTAATGTTGGGCCCCGATCTCGAGACCAGACCCCAACCGAAAAAACGGGAAACGGGAAACGGAAAACGAAACGAAACAAAAGAAGCAAAGCGAAACAAACGGAGCGAAGGCCAATCGGAGACAAAAGCGAGAGAATCGGAAGCAAATCCGAAGCGAAAACATAAGGCGAATCGAAGGGCTCGGGATCAACGAAACGAAACAAACGATCAGAAGCAAATGCGAACAAATGCGTGCGGAAACAAACGAAAGAAATCGAAAGCGAAAGAAACGAAAGCAAAACGAACTGAAACAAATTTCCGACATCC
>JAOQMQ010000002.1:16759773-16781996 GCA_027563845.1 Erythroxylum subrotundum | reverse complement strand
ATGCATATAACAACAACAAATGCATATGCTCATTTTCGATGCATATGAAAAAGTCGTATAAAACGAAAGAAATAAAGATAGTATTGTGGATAAACAGTAGCTAGCCTAAATTGTAATTAATTAGTGGCTAAAAACCCCAATTGGTTCGGACTGTTAAAATTTTGAATCGTCTAACTTTTCAATTTAGTTTTTAAAATTTCAATTTGATTTATTTTAATAACTATTATTGTTAAAATTTGATCAGTTCATTAATTAATCAATCAATTTTTATAAATTAATAAGTTCTTATAAAATAAAATAAAATAATTAATTTTCTTTTAATAATCTCTTTTTTAATTAAACTTTAAATTTTATCAAATTTTTTAATCATATTTTAAATTCTTTACTAGATTAACTTCCAATTTAGTTTTTAAAACATTGATAATTATTATATTATTTTTAATGCAATATACATTTAGATAATGGAAATATAAATGATTAACATAAAAGTTACCATACTTTTGAAATCATTATTAACTCTTTCCTTCTGAACTTATTCATGGATATGGGGTAAATAATTGGGACCAGACCGACTCATTGGTACGTTTGGCTTGGTTCCTATATACTGACATGACGCAATAATAACCAAACATCGTAATTGAGAAATAAAATCTCCATTTCCTTACAACAACAGAGTTGGTAAAGGACTGTAGACAAGCCTATGGGTACATACCTCTCAAAGGTGTTTCGCAGAGTAATATGAATGAGCCCAAGGCCAAGAGTATGCATACATGCATAGCTCTCTCTATACAAGCAAAGAGTTTAAGTTAAATAAGTAGGGTACTCGTAAAACAGACTGATTGTATTCCTGGAATTATACATATGATGGATTTCTCCAACAAATAAAATTTCCAAACAAGATCACTGTTAAAACCTGAGACAGATTACACTTCCAATACACTCGTAGATTACATCCAAGGCTGGGATAATACCCATCAGAGGTCTCGACAATAACAATCAATTTTATCGGCCTCCAGGACTTCTGTTCCATGATAAATAAGAAGGATCTCCAAGTCGCCTGAGATGACATAGCACGAGATACCAAGTTAGCACTCAAGACATTGTCTCAAACTCAGCTATCTCAAATATACAATTGGATGATGAAAACAAATGGTAGGTAGAAGCTGCTCTGGATCAGCCAATTAAGATGAAATACATGTCCTATCCCCTTGCTCTCTCTCTCTCTCTCACACACACACATATACATGTGAGCATGTGTGCCTGTGAGCACGCAAACATGCACACCAAGGAATGTGCACAGGTGTCACTATATTCACCATCATCCTACAAATAATCTCCATAACACAAACAAATTTCAAACATGGCCAGAAGATGCAATATTTCACAAAGACCAGGTTTGGTAACTCCTACATTAGAGGACCTGTATCTTTTTTTAACACAATCCAACCTTCTGTAAAGAAAGATCAGAAATGGAATAGGACAACAAAAAGTTAACACATCAAGTTTCAAAAGTGAACTGTAAATTCCCCATCAAATCATAACTCTACAAGCAAAGGACTCATTCCGGTCTCATCAACTTGAACCTTCAAGGCACCTACATATACGGAAAGAAAAGTTACCTAGGCTTGACCAAATATATGACAGTGAAACAAACTGCCAAGAAGAAACACAACCCGCCTACAGTGAGGTAAGCAATGCCAAGGAAGTCATTCTTTCCACCAAGCCAGCTTGTGGTTGAAAGTACAAGTTTCTTCTTGCCATTGAAACTGTAAGTATTGTAGTTATTCTCCAAGGTCACATCTATGAAATCATCTGGCATGAGATCCTCCTCAATCTTTCCATACAACTTTCTAAAAGTAGGAAGTGCTGCCGTTCGCATCCAAACAATGAGGTCCTCTTGCTCACTCAGCTATTAAAGTAGAAAAATTGTTATTCAGTCAGATCCCAAATTTGCAGTTTCAGGAAGCACCTTTAAGCAAGGACTTCCAACAAATAAATAAATTTTCAGCTGAAGTAGTATTGGAAGATGTACAGAGTAAGCATCGAGGCAAAGTATAGAAACTTTGGAACAGGCAATAAAAACAGTATGAGAAACCACACATAAAGCAATAGAACCCAAATTCTATACTAATGTCCTAGCTTTTTAACATCTACCTTTTGTCCAATAGTGTGACTCAATCTCTGTGCTCTTTGTATATCCCATAAATAAAGCACATAAGCACAAATGCACCAAATAAAACTCAACATTCAAGAATATAATTCTTCTGACCAATTTAGACATGAGAGGGAAGATCATATTTCATTTAGGTTATGAGGTACACAAGCTTATTACTTTTGCAAATTCAACATAGCCATAGGAAGGAATGGCATTTCTTCCTCTGTTTTTAGCATCTTGGGTCACGAAATTGATGTTCAGTTGATTCTATTAACAGATTCATATATATCATGATAGGTCCATTAAATACTTTACTCATAAGCCAAATTATCCTCTCCTCCTCACTAATAATCCCTTCTCACACCAAAAAATATATTCAAATTCAAGAAACCTATGATAGTAACTCAATTTTTAAAGCAAAAACCACACTAGATTTGACAGTTCAGCAAAGACACTCCCTAGTCAGCTTGGGACTAGCTCTAGCTACGCTCTTGTAAAACTCGTGTCACTCTTCCTCCAATCAGAAGATTTGTCTCACAAACATAAAGTCAAGCACTTGTTGTGTAAGCCTCCATACATAGGCCAAAAGCAGAAGTAAGCTGAGTTACTATGGTAAACAAGTACGGGAGATGACATTAATCATGTTTGAGGACCCCAAAACTAACTTAGTATCAACGGAAAGCTATTTCATCTTCTAGGTGAATTTTTCTATTTTTTACAGCTTGGCAAAATGAATGAAAAGAAGAATGATTGCTAAGTTAACATTCTTTTCATAGACGAGAAGAGGAGTGCCTGCGTTTCAATAATTCTGTTTAAGATTCACACAGGTACTAAAACATCAACTTTAACCAACTGAATTTTTTTTGCTTACACAGTAACATCACTAGCACCAACAAACATGGGTAAATCAAAAACAACTCAAGAGTTGATTTGCGACCAAACTGAAGTCTTTAAAGCACTGGCCAGACTTGCCTTTTTAGAAATATGATATTCATAATAGAGAAATGATATATCCACAATTGCAGGGGAAATGGGATATTAAAAAGCAGTTAAAGGCTTACAGGTATTGATTCATTGAGCTTTCCACCACCAATGATACCTCCACTCTGAAAATTCTTTGGGAAGACATTTTTGCCAAACTTATGGTCCCTGTCACTCTTCCATGAGATATCTCTCTTATTGATACTTATCTGAGAGCTGTTGCGTGAAAAGCTGTAAGTGTCATTAAAGAAACTCCAAGCTATTAGACCGCAGGGTACAATTACGGTCCCATTCAATTTGTCTTCTGGTTCACAGTTGCTTGTATCATTCTCACCACTCAAACTTTTCAATTGCTTGTCACTTCGGCTTTTCACATACCTGAATTATAGAAATATCTTTAGATGGAACAACACCGTATATTAATCCACTAAAAATGATTATATTCCAAAGTATTGCCTCCATAGCACACAGTTAAATGTGATTAAATAAAATATCAAAATTCAGCCAGGAATAAACTACTTTTTTTTCTTTTCTTACTTAAATATCCAGTAATCTCTTTGATTCTGACAGTAAATACACTTCAACAAACTAAAATTGCTCCCTCACAAAGCACCTCAAAGAAGTGATTAGGAGTTCTCTATCATCCATAGATAAAATTACTGATCAGCATTTAAGTTGGCCATAATTAGCTCTCAATGGGAATTTTGACAGAAGATAAAATTCCAAAAGTGGTAAATGTCACATATCACATGTCGCGTCTAATCATTCACAATCCAGGATAGTGTTTAAGTTCATTCTAGACCTGAATATAATGAAGATTCCATTCAATAGTTCATAACTTCTAGTCATAGCTTCTTAAAATAATCCCACCAAATGGCACATATGACAAAGATTAGCAACATACCTGCGATGGTTCTGGTAGAAGTTATCCAGTTGATAATACACATAAATAGGTTTCTTCATATGTTTTGGAACCTAAAAACAAACAAAAATATGAGAAAATGGGATAGGATAAAAATAGGTCCATTCATCAAGTAAACTCACAAATATAACGCTAATGTCTACACTTAGATATAAATACCATAGCAATATTATAGAACTGAAAAGTGTGCAATATGCTGTAGAATTTTTTCACTTAAAAGCCACTTAAAGTGTTATAGAAAGTACAAAAAGTTATCTTTAAATATAGTAACTACAACAATGACAAGCAATGGAAAAGGTATGAGAAGCCTTACCCTCAAAGTTCGTTTACATGTCTTCTTTCCAGGGGTCTGTATATATCCAACCTTATTAGTTCTATTTGATGCAGGAATGCATTCGACATCATACCGCTCAACTATTTCAACTACCTGATGAAACCAAGAGATTCCATTCAAATAAAACACAAGTATGAACAAGAAATAACAAGTAACCCCAGTCAAACTTACATCTCGAGAAGCAAACAGGGCGGCAACTCCAATTGGAATGAAGACAATGCTAACAAGCAAGAATGCTGAGATCACCTGTTCACACACCTCTGAGTTATTGATTGCCACTATGTAAAGTAAGATTGCTATAAGCACTTACAATAAATACAACGTACCCATTTAGGAGTGAGAATTGGCTTGCAAGCTGGAAGTTCTTGTTGTGTAAACTTCGAATCTGAAAGAAAACACAACCTGAATTCATTGAACTACAAAAGATTCTGACATATACCATAAGAAAATTTGGCCTAATTATCCAACAAAAAAAAGATTCCTATTTAATATCATCATTTAGCTCCCACTTAAAGTCACAACTGACTGTGGCTTTCAACGAATGGCGTAAAATTAGCAGATTCTTCCTATTTTTCTTGTTATTATCCTTTTTTTAACCTTATCACTAACTCGTAAAAGGAATCTCGCTTAAGAGTCGGTAATTAGCCACTACCCTAACAAGCCAAATTCAGAGTTGCTACCAATAAATCTCAAATTAACACAATTACACCTCTCTCCAAAAACAGGGCTTCCCAGTACACCCAAGCTGAAGTAGTTGAATCAAAAGAACGAGATCAGAACAAATGAGAAATGCAATGAAAAACAAAGAATTTCAAGCATCAGCGTACGTGCGAGCCTAAAATATGGAGAATTACTAACTAAAAGGATCAAGGGAAAAGAAGTAAAGGCACAACAGAAACCCTGTGAAGGAACTAAGCAACAGCTGATGAAAACAAATATATCTTCAATTCTCAACGATTAACCCCAGAAGAGACCCAAAAGATACAGAAATGTAATTTCCCAACACTAAACCAGAAAGTTCCAGCAAGGAAAACGAATCAAAGATAAAAAAAATTTCCACTTAAAAGAAAAACACCATAATCAATCAAAAGCGGGTATTGATAAATCTGAGGTGGGGGGGAAAGAAAAAAAAAAGTGAAACTCACATTTGGGTCGCTTGGAATTCCTTCGAGGAGCAGAAGAATCAGCCGATCCGTTACCATTACCAGGTGTGCTTAAGGGGGGCGTAGTATTATTCATCAGATGAATTGAAAAGAGAAGACCCTAAAAAAACCAGAACAGAAAGAGATAGACAAGCTATCGATGACGGAGAACACGAAGCAACAAACGGGGTTTGAGAAAAGACCAAGGGAGAGTTACTAGTTATACAACAACTAATAATATGAATAAAAAAAAAAGGAGGAGGAAGAACTAGGAAGGGTGCTTGATGTTGTCCTGTTTTGACTTTGAAACAGCTCCTTTTCCTTACCTCTCTAGATCTAGGCGGGTTTACGGACCCAGTCCTTGTCTCTCTAAGTAATGGTACAAAGGTAAAGAAAAATCAGCGAAGAGTGTGAGAAAAGACCCGATGAAGAAATTTCAGAGGAGCCGGTCAACTTCGGGCACGCAGACACGTTTTCATCAAAATTAAGTGGGATGGATCATGAATGAGCTTGCATGTTTTAATATTTAAATTCTATTAAAATGAGTTTTAAGTACCCTCTTCACGGTAAACAATATTTTATTTTATAAATTATATTATTATCTTTTTATTCCAAAATTAATTAATTATCATCAAAATTGTGTTAAAATTAGATTACAATAAATTGTAGGTTTACTTACTAGACTAAAACTTGAATCCTTGGATAAATATGAGAATTCATGTTTTATATTAAAAGAATAAATTACATTTTTCCTCTCTAAAATTTTTATTAAAATTTAAAATAAATTTTGAGTTGACAAAAGAAATTAAATTTTAATCTATTAATTAATCTGAATAATATTATTTAATTTTTAATCTAAAACCAAATCCTAATTACTTAATTGGAACCTCAAATCCTAATTACTTAATTAAAAGATTTTTGGTAGAGCCCTTTTAAAAAATATTGCTTTTGAAATTATTTTCTTTAATGAAAATTAGATTTGTCCATATCGCAATTTTGGGGTTTATAAAACAGAAAAATACAGAGGGAAGTAATTAGGATGTTGCTTTAAATATTGGGAGTTGGTAGAACAACCTCTATTTTCTAACAATTTCAGGATTGAATTTGCTTGCCCTTATGAATCCGTGGGAGACAAATTAGGATTTGATTTGGTTTTGGAAATTAGGATTTGGTTTTTAATTTTATTACGATTAAATAATATTGTTTAAATTAACTGAAATTTATTGTTTTTCATTATAGATTAATAACTTTTAAATATTATTTTTAAAGGAGGATCTTATGAGTATATTATTTTAAAAACATTAAATTTGTGTCACATCAATTATCAAATGAACACTTAATTTAATTTCAAATTTTGTCCACTAAGAGTTCATTTAGAATTTTTGTTTGGAATATTGTATGTTAGTAAAAATCTTAAAGTCAAAAATGAACATTTTACAAGTTAGTATATAAGTTGTTGTAGTGATAAATATCGAATTTTAGAGACAATTAACTAATATTATGAGCAACTTAAAATTAATTATATTGATTTATATATAAATTTTGTCAAAATATGTTTTAGAAATTAGAAAATAGTTTTTAAATATTATAATTTAAGTAAAATAATAATAAAAATATTATTAATATTTTATGAAAAAATCAAACAAATCTTAAACCATCCAATCAACGTTTCTCTTCACTTACATAATATTGTGTGTCCTAAATAAATAAATAATAATAATTTATAGAATAAAATCCAATTTAACTTTATTCTTGTGTCAAATAGTTATTTCATTATACCTTTTATAATACGGCAGTATAAATGATTCTCAATTCTCAACTTGCTCATTCATGAATTTAAATAGAGACTTTTGTTTTTATATGTAATTTCAAATTTTATACAATACACAAAAGATATATTTTAATTATTTATTCTTTGTTGCTTTTCTCTTTTCCTTAAACTCTACTCTTCTTCTCCTCTTACTTTATTTCAATTTTCTTATATATTTATATAATCCTTAACATTATTTCAAATTACCATAAGCTTTTCATTACTCTATTTAATTCATTCCTATAAGTTAAGTTTCAAGTATCATCTATTTTCTATCAATCTTAAACTAAAATTCTAGATGACGTAATTATTGAGATATAATTTTAATATTTAATTTTTTTTAATCGAATTGTTTCAAATAATATATGTTGACGCTTAAAATACATAAATTAAAAGGGAGAGAAATGAATTGTGTATTTTATTATTAAAAAACTCATTATTAATAATTACAAGTTAAAAAAATTAAAATTATAACCAATAAAACTCAAGATATGCAACTTTAATACGGGTTTTATGTAATTTAAAACTAAATCTTGAAGCTTGATGAAAGATGCTTAATGTTTAGAGATCGTGGTTAATATTTTTTAAAGATTTTTCATGATTTTAATTTCTTATTATTATAACTATCCATTTAATTCCATATTTAATTGTTGGATTATATCTTCAAACAACTTTTCAAGTGAATTCATTCTATTGAAAAGTATACAATTAATTTATGTAATTAGCATATTTAGATATTTCTAATTGAAAACTAAAACACACAGATTACCTAAAGTAATTTTGTTCATGCAACTTTTTTTTTTTGGAGAATGGGAAGAGATTATATTAATCTATACACAAAGATGTACAAAGTAATTAGTAATTAGTAATTTGTAAAAACATATTGAAGGCATTCTTTTGGGAAATTTTTGGAAAACAAACGTTCATTTCCTGTTATAACTAGGTATAATTAAACGAAGTCTATGAGATGGAGTGGAGCGAAGGTACCAAAGAATGCATTTAACAGTTGACCAGTGGATGTCGATAGGACAGTGTAAGAATTGAGAAACTTTATTAACTTAAAATTATATGTTTGGCCTAGTATGACAAAGATATTAAAAGGAGCCAACAATGCTACGATATTCATTAAGAATAGAAATAGGTAGGTTGTGATTTTTTGAGAGGGGTAGAGAAGGAGTAATAGGAGTAAATGTAGCTTTGGAAGAGTTAGATAAGTTCCGTAAAGAAGATCTCGAGTGTATTTGGATTGAGTGAGAAGAAGGCTAGTGGATGTAAATGTAGCATCAAAGCCAAAAAAAGTAATGAAAGGGTCCTAAGTCTTTGATAGTAAAAGTAGTATGAAGATTATGAAGGATTTAGATGAATTTTTGTGAAGAACCTGTTACCTAGATATCATCCACATAAATAAAAAGAAAGGTAGTATAAGTAGTTATGGAGTGAATAAAGAGAGAAGTATCCCCTTTAGATGAAGTAAACCCAAGGTCAGCAAGTTTATGACTTAATCTATGAAACCAGGCCTTAGGATACTATTTGAGACCATAAAGTGCTCTATAAAAAAGACAGACATAATGAGGATGATGAAGAACAGCAAAGTTAAGGTTGATGCATAAAGACTGGTTCCTAAAGATTTCTATGTAGAAATGCATTGTTGACATCAAGCTGACAAATTGGCCAATTTCTAGCTAAATCAATAGTAAAATGATCCAAATGGTGGTTGATTTAATGACTATAGTAAAAGTGTTAGTATAATCAAGATCAGGTGATTAATGATAAAATTTGGAAACAAAGCGAGTTTTAAAGCGATTAAGAGAGCATCAAGATTAAGTTTGGTTTGGAAAACACACATGTAGCCAACAATATGTGTACCTGAAGGAGAAGGAATAAGAGACCAAGTATTGATGTGATGGAGAGCCTTGAACTTATTAAGCATTGTTTGGCGCCAGTCAGGAAATTTGTTTTCATGAGTAAATAAAGTGGAATCAGGATCAAGAGATGATTGCATGGTGGTGTTATAAGTAATATGATCAGGAAAAGTTTTGAGTTTTTAAGTGTAATCATGTGTTTAGGTAACCATTAGTGGGAGGATGGTGGTATTAGTTGAGGTACTGGAAGTAGAGATAGAAGAGAAGTTGTGGAATGAACAAGTGATTATGGAAATATGGAGACATATTAAAGGAAGGAATGGGATTTACAGGGAAAACAGGTGTTAAATTGAAATATGGTAGTAAGGAAAGAGAATTAGGAGAAGAAGAAGAGATGGGTGTAAGATGAGGGAATTGGGTTTCAAGGAAATGAACTTAACTAGAAATCTATATTTTGCTAGTTGAAGAATCAAGACAACAAGATGCTTTATAGTTAGGAGCATAACTAAGAAACACACATGAAATAGAATTTGGTTTAAATTTTATTAGTTCTAGTTAGACCAAGAAAAGGAAAGCATGTATAACCAAAAAACACAAAGATGGTCAAGGTTAGGAGGTGCAAGAAGCAAAAGTTCATAAGGATATTTATAATGTAACACAAAGGAGGGCACGAGATTAATGATATAAAGAACTGTGAAAATGAGTTAAACCAGGAGCAATTGGGAAGAGAGCTATAAAGAAGGTGATTCTAGTTTCAGTGATATGGCAAATTTTGCATTCAGTAGTATCATTTTATTGTGGGGAATGAGCACAGGAAATACAAAAAATAATACCATGAGTAGTCAAAAAATGAGCAAACAATCCTTTGATGAGTTCAACAGCTCTATTACATTTAAACATTTTAATTTTGGTAGAAAATAAGTTTTCAGCAGTAACTTTGAAAAGTTGAAATTTGTGTATAATATAAGACTTATTAGTGAGAAGAAATATTACAGTGAATTGACTAAAATTATAAAATAACATGAAACAAATAAAGACAAAAAGGTTAAGGGTTCACAAATGTCACAATGAATAAGCTCAAAAGATTTTGTACAAACTCTAGTAGATGATGTAAAAGAAAGACGATAACTTTGACCTTGAAGACATGATGTATAATCAATATGGACACTAAGCACTTTGAGTGACTGAAATAATTTGGAAAAAAAATTTACTAAAATGGATGACTGAGATATTGATGCCAAATCTATAGAGAAGCTTTACAAACATAAAGAGCTATGGGATTGGTAAAGTGAACAAGAATCTTTGAGGGATACAAATTATTGTGGACACTTCTTACGAAGAGTGAAGTCTTAGTTGAAAGATCCTTCATAATATAACACGATGGATCAAATTTAATTAAACAATAATTGCCTTTAACAAAATGTGTAATATAAAGTAAATTTACAGTAAGATGAGTAATAATGAGAATATTTTATAAAAGAGTATTTTTATTTCTGGGGTTAATTGTTGGGAAGGTTAAGGAGCCTTTAGAAGAGATAGAAAGAGTATTTTTATTTCTGACAACCACTTGGTCATTTCTTTGATATGGTTGGAGCGAGTCAACAAGAAGGTTACTAGGTTTTGTGTCGGAGGAAGTTACCATATTCAAAAGGCACTCTATAATTTCACTAAACGAATAGGTGGAAAAGGTTGTAGTGGGTTAAAGATTTAGTGCTTAAAAGATAGGTTGAATTATTATCAGATCAAGAGGAGGGTCGAATGAATTATTTCTAGATTACATATACTTGAAATGATAGATAAAAACCATATGATTAATTATTTTACAAATTTGACATATTAGAGGTCATTGATTTGAATTAGGCTGTGAATTAAAAGAAAAATGTAGGTTGTATAAGGGATATTAAGATGGGCTTGAAGTATTTTGTAGATTAGAAATAGGGGTGAATGGAGTTCATAGTCTGGGAAGGTGGGCTCTAGGCTGAGATATGTCTGTTTAGGAAAGGTGATGGACCATTTGGGCAAGGTCTTTGAGAAGGAATGTGTGACCCAACCTAGTTGAAACAGGAAAAAGACCTAAATTGGACTATGATGTGGGCAAAGCTCACCCTATTTTTAAATTGTTATCTAAGACAGCCACCGTTGCCGTGAGCTATGAACCAACTACCATGAGATGCCACAAACACCATTTCATATTGAGATTGATGAAGGGACAATAGACATTATTTATAAGTGAAGCTGAACTCACAATTTTGAGAATAAAAGAGGTACTTTACAATTCTTTATGGTAGTGACGAATGACTTGTAATTGAGAGGTAAAGCATTAAGTATAAAGAGGATTAAGTCTTCAAATGAAAATGAGTTTCCAGTGGCTACTAAGTCTTTATTTGTGGATGTGGTAGTTGTTAATCAGCGATGGAGGAATCGCCTTTCTCCAGTATTATGCAGGTGCTATAAGAGCAAGGATTTTTGGGCCATTATTTGTTGAAGAAAATAATCTTCAAATTTTGTCCATGGAGTTTAAGTAGTGTCACAATCGAGAGTAAGGATCGCCATTGTAGATATAAGAGTTATGGTTAGCAACGATTTTTGGGTCGTTTGTTGAAGAAAATAATCTTCAATTTTTGTCCATGGAGTTTAAGTAGTGTCACAATCGAGAGTAAGGATCGCTATAGTAGATATAAGAGTTGTGGTGAGGCAACAACAAATAAATTTGTCTTTCTTCTCCTAATCTAAGAAGTTTGCTAAAGGAGATGATTCACTAACAATAGGATTATAATGCTTTGATAGTAAGGAGATGGACTCATTAATATAGCCAAGCAAATCATAAGTGAGTTTTATGGATTTAACTTGATTTCTCTAAATTAAATAGTTTTTATTTAGAGTAATAGTGATGAAGTTGGTGATATTAGTAATTATTAGTGTACTGTTGTTTGAAGTCATTTTTGGTATTGAGTTTGACACTTGTATTAAGATTGGTGTAGAGGTGTATGTCAGAAAGGATAAAAGAGATGAAGAAAATGTAGATGATATACTTAGATAAGCTTTGATACCATAAAATGAAACGATATCATGTGTAATTAAGGTAATTTTTACATAAAGGTTTACATATACATTTATACACGTTAAACCAATGCTATACTTAAGGAATTTAAACTTATCATATGTAAGAAAATTACAACAGAATGATAAGATGTAATCAAAAAAGATAAGAAAATATTATTAAGATAAATATTTGCAAATGATAAGTTGCCAACATTTAGGTTGTCAACAAGATGCTTGGAATTTATGAACCCATTAGATTTGTTGAGGCCCCCAATGAAGGACATAGAAAATATAATTAAGATGAATATTTGCAAATGATAAGTTGCCAACATTTAGGTTGTCAATAAGATGCTTGGAATTTATGAACCCATTAGATTTGTTGAGGGCCCCAATGAAGGACATAGTCACTTTATCACAATTCTATGTCTCGAAAGATTTATCTTAAGAAAATCACAACAAATCCATTTTATATTCCTCTCTAGTAAGATATTCAATATGTTTTGAGGATTCAAACTCCAACTTTTTTGTATTTTGTGGTCAAACTATGCTTATTCCTATCTAAGGCATTTATCTCTTTATTGTATCCCTCTAACTTTTGTTCTATTCCATTTATAATCTGATCGTGAGCATTAAACATATCTTATTAGGTTTAAATTTTCTTATTAGGTTTAAATTGATAATGAAAGGACACACCTAATAAGTTTAGAGTATAGCCTTTCAATTGATAGCTATTAAAGAATAGTCAATAAAATTAAAATTATTTATAAATAAGAGATAATGATAAATTAAAAGATCTTATGATAAAAACATAAATGCTTATGATTTGACAAAATCTTATGTTTATCTATGTGTTTAAATTTCTAGAAATGGTATCAAAGTAAGATTACATATATATCTTAATCATAAAACACAATTAAATTAAACTAGTAATTATTCATAACTTAATTTAATTCTAAGTGATAATTATCAAGATCATAAGAATACCCAACTTATTACATGCAAGTATTGTATGTATGTGTTTTGTTCATTTGTTTTCATTTGTCAAATTTGAATAGCTTTTTTGTGTAATACTAACAATCAAATTCAAGATGGCCATTATTATCTTTTGAGCAATCCAAACCATGAAGATTCATCTATTAGCATTTCTAGAAGAACAAATACTTAGGGTACGTTTGGTAATTGGAAATGAAGATGTGGGAATGGGTATGTAACTTGCATTCTTTAATTTTTGCTTGTTTGGTTGTTAGTAATGGATAAGATAAGGATTGACAAATCTAGAATGAATTTTAAATAATCTTGAATTTTAATTCCAAGGTAGGTGCGAGTATAACCTGAAATCAAATATAATAAATAATAAATAAATAGTCGTGGGCAAACATAACTTCTTTTTTCTTCACTTTTTCTTTATGTTTCAGCTCAACTAAAATTCTTGTTTGAAAATTTAAGATTAGTTTATTTATTTAGATGATACATCATTTTATTGATTCTTATTAGGATATTATTATCAATACTACACATTACTTTATTTAATTTTTTCAACAATTTTTTCATTTTATTTCAATGATTTTATATCATAAAATAAGTTCATTATGTTTTTTAATTTTATTCTTATAAAAATTATACATAATTATTTAAAAATTAATAATTTATTGAATCATTAAAAATAATTTTAATTATTTATTTATTAAATACAAATTTTTATTAATTAATAATAATAATAAATATTTTAATTAATTATTTTCAAAATCAATCACGTAATAATCAAACATAAATAAAAATTGTCATTATTATTCTTAATATTTGATACCAAACACTGGTCTATAATCTCATTTCTATTGCTTGCATACTAAATATGCATAATCAACAATTCCATTTCTATTCCGATTCTCACTTTTCATTCTCATTCTCATTTTTTGTTCTGATTCCTTCATTTATGGTTATCAGACAAATAAACTACTAACATGTATAAGGTATAATAACATCTTATGGAACTTAAAAGGTTCCACTCTAGAAAGCTAAATCACATAAGGGGTGATATTGCCTTATGGGATTTAATATTATGTAATTTTAGGGCTTCCATTCTAGAAAGTTAAATCATATAAGGCGTGATTTCGCCTTATGAGATTTAGTATTATGGAATTTTAGGGTCTGTACTCCTAAAAACTGAATTACATAAGATGTAATCACATCTTATGAAATTTAATATTATGGAATTTTTAAGACCCATTTCCCCTTAAGCCAATAAATGTATTTTTCAAAAACAATATAATGAAACTAAAATAGAATTAATAAAAACTATCATAATTTGGGTTGCCTCTCGAAAAACGCAATTATTTAAAGTCATTATGCTTAATAGGGCTTTTTTTCTTCTCAAACTTTTACGTAATTGCAGTTTTGTACTCCTAAAGTAGTGCTATTAGCCCTTCCTCTTGCCCTACAATCAACCTTTTTTAGATGATCATAGGTAATGACTCTCTTTAACGCAAATAGATATACTTTAGGTGATCAAGTAAGGCCTTCAATTCTATCTTCGGAGCTTGCAAAATAGAAGGTAGCATTTTCTTGTTAGTTATAGTAAGTTTAGCATTCAAAGTTTTAAAATCTATTAGCATTGTTGATAATGATTCTACAATGTCATTAAATTACTTGTTTACTTCCGATTTAGCCTTATACTCCAACTTATCTTCAATACTTTCTTCTTTAAACATAACCTACATAAATGAATCCACAATACCCATATGATAAATGAATTGAAAATCATTAAGGTACTTCATTGCTTCAAAAATATTGAACTTCACTATCTCTCCATCAAATTCAAAGGAAAGAGTACCCTCATCCATATCGATTTTTGTCTTGGCCGTCTTGATAAATGACCTTCCCAATAAAATCAAAGCTGAATTTTCAACATTATCTCCATCTATTTTCAAGATGTAAAAATCCATTGGGAATAACAAACCGTTAACTTGGACTAAAACATCCTCAATAATACCAATAGGATGCACATAAAATGTCTTTTTCACTAACCTTATTATTATCATTTATGGAATGCTATCATATCTAGTCAATTAATGGTAAGTTTTGGTTTGGATGCTAGGTTTGGATCAATTAACTTAGAAAATTTTGAGACTTATTATGGCTATCCTAATATATTTCAGACCAACTGCTTGAATTGAGACAATTATTCTTTTTAAACTAATGATCAATGTTACAATTAGATGATATCTTTCTCTTGAATCTGAGTTAAGTACTCTTAAATTTCTCCCTTTTATATTTAGATGATTTATTTTGATTCCTTGTTAATTTTAGTAAATTAGTTAATTAATCATAAACCCCCACTTTATTTTGTCAATTGAAATCAAGAACTGATGTTTAGTTCTCTTAGGATTCGACCTGGAGAATATTAATAAAAGTTAGAGATTCAGAATTAATTTTGAGGGCTTTGACAACTCGATCAAAATTTTGTCATCATTATCAAGAAACTATCTTAGTTGCTTAGTTTCTTTATGTTATTTTATAGTTTACTGCTAATCTCTTGTCTTATATAACTCGTTCTTCTTAGAAAGGTGAATTGCAATATAGTCCAAAAATTACGAAGATAACGCATCATTTAGGAAAAGAGATTAAGCAAGGAAACAATCATTCACCTCTAAAAATGAAAGTTCAAATAGATCTAATAATTGGTGAAGGTTCTAATTTTCAAGAAGTTAAAGAAAAGATGGCAAATCCTAACATTAGAACATTGAGGGAGTTAGCAGTACCAAATTTAAATCAATAACCATTATGTATACAATTTCTAGATGTTAAGGGAGATTTCAACTTGAAATCTAGTTTGATTCACTTACTCCCAATTTTTTATGGTCTTGCAGGTAAAGACCCAAATAAACACCTGGAGGAATTTTATGTTGTCTACTCTGGATTAAAACTATAAGGGGGGACAGAAGAATAAATTAATCTTAGAGTCTTTCCATTCTCATTGAAAGATAAGGCAAAGGATTGGATTTATTATCTTCCCTTTGGCTTAGTGAGAACATAGAATGAGATGAAAATATTGTTTCTGGAGAAGTTCTTTCCTGCATCACGAACAACTAATATTAGAAAGGAGATATATGGGATAAGAAAATTCACTAGAGGTTTAAGGAGTTATGTGCTAGTTGCCCACACCATCAAATTCTTGACAAACTTTTGATTAAGTACTTTTATGAAGTACTATTGCCAATAGATCAGAGTATGGTTGATGTAGCTAGTGATGGAGCTTTGGAAAATAAAACCCCTGAAATGGCCAAACAATTGATATCAAATATGGCCAAAAATTTTCAACAAATTGAGACAAGAATGGATAGAGTTGTTAAGCATATGAATGAGGTAAGTAATAAGAATCTTGAGGATAAAATTTCATATTTAACTATTTCTAGTTTGTCAAATGGTTGTATGTCAATTGCAATTGGCACAAGTGCATGAAATACGCTCATTCTCTAGACATCTTACAAATATATGCCCTACATTGCAATAAGACTTCCTTCTAGAAGCTAACATAATAGGGGGATTTCCTAGCCAAACTCAACAAAAATATGACCCTTTTTCCAATCATTATAATCTAGGATGGAAGGACCATCCAAACTTTAGCTATGGAAATCAAGGAGGGCAATAAATATATTGATAAGTGTGAATTGCATCATGTTTTAGGGCTTAGTTTGATATGTATTTAAGTGTTAACTTAATCGTTTAGTATGTGCTTAGGTTAGAATTGTTTTAGTTTGATAATTAGTTGTGGTTAAGTGTTTTTTATGGATTACAGAAAAGTTTCGAACACACTCAGGCCGAAACAACGGCCCATGATCGTGGCACAACAGTCCACGATCATGACAGAAGCATTAGAGTTAGCCCACGATCGTGACCCATATGCCACGATCTTGACAAAAGCCTAGGACACAGCCCATGATCGTGGCCTAATTGCCACAATCATGACAGAAGGCTCAGATGTGGCCCACGATCATGGCCTGCATTGGGCAGACGCGTAGACACTCAAAAACGTCAAGTTTCGAGGGAGTTTTTGGACCTTTCAGACCCCAAAAAACCCTAGTGCTACTCAGAACACAAAAGGTATATAAATAATAAGATAAAGAAGATGAAGGGGGCTTTTGCGTTAGCCACTTTGGAGAGAAACCCTAGAGAGAATTATTGAGAGATTGAGAAAGAGAAGAAGGAAGAGAGAAGTAGAGAAAAAGCCAACATTGATATACTTCTCAGATTTGGAATTTCCCAACGTCACTGCCTCCCGTCTCCGTTTAGAATCGCATTTCCTTTTATTTTCCATTTTCATTATTATATAGAATTGGGAATACCAGTTTGATGATAGGATTGTGAATGTTGAGATATTATATACTCACCTTCAGGTTTTTTTATCTTTGATTTAATAAAGTTTTGATTGTTTTATGTTTATTGGATTTATTGTGATTAATTTCTGTGATTGTATAATTCGGTAATTAGACTGAGAGGGTAAATCGAATAAAAAATAATTAAATTGGGCTAACAAGAGTTAGGTGATTTAATAAGAACAAGAAATTAATCAAATCGGTAATTGTGTGAGGAGAGATCTCATATAGGTTCCCGATAGTTTATTGGACAACTTCAGATCTAATTAGGATTTTGGATAGATTGTTAATTGAGAGATTGCAATTTTCTATAATCTGATTAGGGTTTATAATTTAGGATTAATGATTATAACTCGAAAGAGAGTAATCAACCCTAGGATCATCTAAGACCAATAATCCAATAATTCATAATCAATTAGGTTAGCGTTAAAGATAAGTAAAAATTCCCCTATCTTTCAATTGATAGTTCCTTTAGGTTGATTCTTGAGTGTGGTTGCATCTGCTACTTTGTTAATATTTTCGTAATTGATTTTTGAAAATGAGTTACATGATTGAATTAAATTCTTGCCTTAGTTTTGTTACATTTTGAATTACTGTGAATTGTTTTGGCCTTAGATTTTAGGATTAGATTATCCCTCCTCCTGTGATCGACACCTTAGGTACTACGCGAACAACCCGTATGTATGTGGATTATCTAGGTTATTAATTAGAACTTACATGCATCTAAAAACCACGATCAAGTTTTTGGCGCCGTTGTCGGGGAGGCGATTAGTTTGGTTCTTTAGTCTAAGGCTTTTTTACTATCTTTTGTGTTTTTGTAAAAAAAATATTTGGAGCGTAAAGTGAGACACAACAAGACATCTTAGAATGAGAATTGAGACATCTGAAGAGCTAGATGCCAAAAAGAAATGGAAAGAACAACGATGGAAGATAGATATTATAGGGAACAAGGAACTTTTGCAAATTACAATGAGGCATAGTTTGGATGGGGAAGTAATTATCCTTATTGGAACATGTACATTCTGGGGTGGTAGAACCACCTCAATTTTTATTGGTCTAACAATGTAGGGACTCATTTAGGATGTCAAGACCTATTAGGACTTCAATAAGATGAGTCTAGTTCATGGAAATACATCAAAGAGAGCAAGATGAGGCTATCACACCTACAAATGGGGGAGGGCCAGAAGGACTATTGGAAAACCAAACTAAACCCCACCTTATTGAAGACCAAGAGACGAAGAAAGAGATTGAAGAAAAGAATGCCAACCCTCCTTTTTATTCACCAGTTCTTGATATACCATATTTGAACATCGAAAAATCTTGGGTAGATGTTCATGAAAAGAACCTTATCCTTCCGATTAATGATGACCAAGTGACATTCAACATAAATTATGTATTAAAGAATCCAAAGGATAGTAGCTCATTCATGATAATTGATGTGTTCGAATCTTCTAAAGAATAAAAGGATGAAGGAAAAATGACATCAGACATCGGGTTTGAAGAAGCTAGGAAAGTCTCTGTTCATGGAGCGGAAGAAGTAGAGGAGACGCAGGTAATTAAGGAAGAAAGAGAGCAACCCACCTTCTTACAGGATAAATTGTTGAATTCAATGGAAGATTTACGGAGTTTTATTATTTCCTATTTTATTGATAGTTTGTTAGTGAGAAGGACATTACTGAAATTAATTGATTTTCTCAACTTATTCAATATTATACTTCTAATTATTTTGCAATTTATGGCTTACTTACAAGCTACAAAACCGATGTTGAAAGAAAAGGCTGGAAGTAAGCGCTCATAATTGATCCCGGCTGAGTTTCTAATGAAAGAAGAGCATCAAGCTACCAACGTCAAAAGAAACGCTGCATGAGAGGCAACCTATAGACTGCTAAATTGATGTTATTTCCTTTGATTTCTAGAGAGTTAAATTTTGTAGTTAGGTTAGTTCATTTTTGAATAAAATTGGGAAGGCATAGGACTTTGCCATTAATTAGATGATCGAGGAAGTAAGCAAAGATAGTGAAAGGGCCATAAACAGTTAAGAAGTGATTTCAGGGAAGTGGAGAAGAATAAAAGGAGAAGAAATATTAAACACTGGTGAAAAAATTGCAGGCCATGATAGGGTAAAAATAGGGACACATGAATGTCATTTTCAATTTTTACCATTTTACCCTCCAATCACCTATATATTCATTTCTAACTTCACTTGTTCACTCACTTTCATTTTTACTTTATCTCCCTAAGCGTTAAACCTCCAAACACTCTCACTTCTCTCTACCAAATTTCAAACTTCCAATTTTTTTCCAACTTCTACCGACTAGCAAGCCAGTATGTCGTACATCAAGCAAATAGTAAAGTGTGATCAATCAGCGAGACGAAACCAAGTCTCGGGACGAGGGAAAAGGAACAGGGTAGCCGATTACGGAGCACCTTTCCTGATCTTCTCAGATGAGGAAGGTACTCGTTTTCATTCTCTTCGCAATAAACAAATTATGGTTCCAAAATATTTTCGTTTTGAAACTTTAGATATATTAGAATTGCTAGACAAGGTCGAAGTTTTAACAAAGAAAATTCAATGTGTCAATTCATTCAATTTCAATTCCCAGTTTACGAAGAACTTACCTTAGAATTTTTTACATCCCTTCAATAAGAATCTAACAAACCTAAGCAATTGTGGTTTAGGTTACAGGGACAACCTTATGGGCTTGATTATGAAACTTTGTATGAAATTTGTAGTTTCCCCGAGTCGTCCGTAGTGGATCAACATGATGATTTCTGTGTCAACCTTACTAAACGGAACTAATTGGGTTAGAGCATTTCGATGCTAAAAACGCACACAACAACATCATTAGGAGCCACGAATACTTGTTGATGCATAAATTTATGTGTCAAACCATGTTTGACAAAACGGAAACCAACAAGTGTTCGACGAAAGAACTTCTCATATTGTGGTGCATGGATTATAGCTTCCCAATTTGCACAACGACCAACATCTTTAATGCATTTATTGTTGTTCGAAAGAAGAGGAGCAATAACTTAGGAATGAGTTACTTGGTTTCGGCCATAGCTAATTACTATGGAGTTGAGTGCAACGGACTCACAATCTACCGCCCTGAATTCATGAACTATCACCAGCTATGGCAAGCTGAAATCCTGAAATCCCATAATATGGAACTTCGGGATATTAATGCTAAGACACATGCCAAAGGCAGGACTGGTCAAGTGAGTTCAAGTGCTCAACAACAACAAGAAGAGGATTCGACCAGCGAGGAATCCAAGGAAGAAGAAGAAACAGAAGAATCGGGCTGGAAGAAAGTACTTAATACAATCTTCGCAAACACCAAGGTAATTACAGATACACTTGCGTAAAACTCCAGAAGGATAAAGGATATGGCCCGAACTCAACGACGTCAGAGCCATGAAATACGTCGTATCCATCGTTATTTCAAGGCTCAGGGCGTTTAACTCCCACCTCCAACACCATCCTCGCCTCCATCACCATGAGGCTTTGTTCTAACCCCCTTTCTTTTTAATTTTAGTTTTCATTTTCATTTTCATTTTTTTTACTTTAATTTATGTTTCTTCTTTCCTTATGTGTTTGTTTGTCCCCTTCTCACAATGATGACAATGTGTTGTTCAAGTGTGGAGAGGGTTATGTGTTTTGCTTTGAATGCGATTTTGTATATTGTATAATAGTTGTTAGGTTGTATTTTGTGAATTGTGTGAATGTGTCAATGGCTTAGATGGATTGAAATTGATTTAATTTTGAACATAGTCTATTAGGTTGTGAAGAATCATTAGCTCGCAAAATTAGTGAATTGGAGTCTTTGGCTAAATATACAGCTTAATTAGGATTTAGTGTTAGTTTGTCACCCTCTAAATTGTCACATTCATTCATAATTTGAGGTCTGTTGACTTATGTAGCTTTGCTAGTATTTTTCATGGAAACGAGTTGCTAAAGTAACAAGGTAGGCAATAAATAAATAAATAACTATTCTGCTGGCCTTCGGGTTATGAATAGAGCTAGTAGTCAGTTGAGAACATGATAGAGCTAAGTAACCGGATTGACACGCATCACAAATGTATGCCTTCAAGTAAAAATGCTATAATGGCATTCCAACCAAACAACTTAATAAAAAATGTGACTTAGTTAAGTAACAAGAACCTTGAGGATAAAATTTCATATTTAACTATTCTAGTTTGTCAAATGGATGTATGTCAATTGCAATTGGCACAAGTGCACGAAATATGCTCATTCTCTGGACATCCTACAAATATGTGCTCTACATTGCAATAAGACTTCCTTCTAGAAGCTAACATAATAGGGAGATTTCCTAGCCAAACTCAACAAAAAAATGACCCTTTTGTTGGATCGCGTATGGCTCGAGTATTTACAATACGCTGCGAAAAAGACCATAACACAACAAGATGTATAACCGAAAACTATAGCATGTACAAAAATACCTCTTGATACGGATTGGTTGTTTCTTTTCAGATTCGTAGACACTGCAACACGCGAATGTCCTCTACCGGTATCCACACGAGCATGAACGATCCGGGCAGCGGCTATCGTGTGCTAGCACGTCCTGAAACCCTTTCCGAACGC
>JAOQMQ010000002.1:16745765-16757764 GCA_027563845.1 Erythroxylum subrotundum | reverse complement strand
CCCCATACCCACCCCGTTGCCATCCCTATATCCTTAGTTGATGAATTCAAATAATTATAGAATGTCTGAACTTGTAACATATAGGATTTTCATGATGTGCACATCTTTTTGGTAAGTCCTTAAACCTCCCTCATATATCGTATAATGTTTCTGACTCATTATGAGCATAAAAAGAGATATCATTCCTCATTTTGGTAGTTTTGGCTAGTAGGAAGTACTTCATCAAGAATTTTCATTTATCTGATCCTATATAGTAATAGATCCTCTGGAAAGAGAATTCAACTACTAATTAACCCGATTCTTCAATGAAAAGGGAAACAACCTCAATTTGATTGCATCATTAGTCGCTCCATTAATCTTGAATATAATATCTTTAGAAAAAAAATAAGTCCTCATATTGTAACCCATCCAACTGAACAAATTGTTGACCATTTGAATGACATTTGACTTGATCTTAAAATCGTTGGTTGTAATATTATCTAGCTTGATGATATTGAACTTAATTCGAGTTAATGATGGCCTCACATATTCATACATGTTCCTTCGTAATTCCATCATGATTACTAATTGCTCGTCTTTAAATTCTTGCTCCAACTCTTCTTACCTTTATCTAAGTCTCGTTCTAAGATTCCAAATAGTTGTTCTCTCAATTTGTGTATCTTTTTCAACAAACTTAGATGGATTGTCATGGGTCATAAATGACATGTGAAAAGATGATTCCCATTCCCCGTACATTCCTAAGTAAGCATGGATACAAAGAGGAGTAAAATCCAATAGTTCTTTTTTGGTACAGAAAATCCAATAGTTCTAACTTCAAACTTATGACTTTGTCGAATTTTGTCGGTCCTATAAGCATATAAATTCTAGATGAACGAACATATATATCTATAATTTTGAGGTCAGATTTAATATTTAACTTCAAATTTAATATTTTATCAATAAAGTTTCAGATGCTAATTTATTGTTTCATAAGATTTTGCTAATTATTTGAGCAATTAAAGTTGAGTGTGTTTCTGCAAATTTCAAGTATTGATTGTTAAGATTGGTATGTTCTAATCAGGTGAAGACAGATGTATCATGTCTATGATAACCTGACCTTTTAAATTAAAATTTAGTATACATCCTATTACTATTACTATTAGGATATAATTAGTGGCATTTAAAAGACCAATAATTGGAGTTTGGAGGCTATAAGTCGGGTAGGTCGTGCTGCAAACAACAATAGTTTTTAAATCGGAGTTTTTGAGATGCAAAAAGTTTGGAACAGACAAAGGACAACTCAACGGCCTTTATAACGGATGTACTTGGCCTTGGGTTCTCCGATATCATCCACGTGTCCAGTCCAAGTCCAGCACAACACTTTGCTCATTCAACACAACACTCCAGACTTCAGTCATCAAAACCTTATTACTTAACTAATCACTTCACGACAAATGAGAATAGCGATCATCACCGGCACGGGACGCATGGCATCCGCAGTTCTTAGGTTAATCTTCTGCTCTTCTTCCTCCCATAGACTCGCCTCCCTCACTGCCACCTCTTCTCTTCACGTCTGTCGCCTCGTATGTCCCTTGCGTTGCCTTTTGATTGCTTATATTATATATGTGCTATATGTGATTGTGTGATTCCTGCTCATTCTGATGAACTGGACATACCCTTGTAATTTTTATAGATGAGTACGAATACTCAGAGTGTTGCTTCTCAGCTGAGAAGTTCCGGTCTATTACGGACTCAAGGTCTCATTGGTGGCAAATGGGTTAATGCTTTTGACTCCACCACCATTCAGGTTCTTTTGCTTTCCTCACTTGTATATGTAATTGCCCACTAAGCGTGTCAAGTTGGTGATATTGTCTTGATTGTTTTCCTGTTTTTGATTCTGTTCTCTGTAGTTGTTTACAAATTGCAGGGACACAGACAAATTGGCCTATTTCTTTTGTTTCTATGATTGTTCATTCAGAAATTGAAAAAGACAAGGCACCATGTTCCCGTTTTTTATTTTATGTGTTCTGTTTCCAAAGACCTTGAACTCGACATGCAAACTTTGTTCCGCTAGGTCCACTATTATTTGTTTTGTTCCATGTATGAAGTTCATGTGATGACAGGTCAACGATCCAGCTAGTGGTGAAATTATTGCAGAAGTTCCATGCATGGGTGCCAAAGAAACAAATCAAGCAATATCTTCAGCATATGATGCCTTCCATTGTATGAATCTTTATACTGATTAAATCCCATGAGTTTTCCGATTTCATATATGCATATGTATATGTTTATCTGTGTGCATAAATAAACACACACAGAGGTGCCGCATTTAGATATTTTTGTGTCATCAAAATTATAATGTGACAATTTGAAAGCTTTTAGGATGAATAATAAAACAGCCCTGCTTGTTCCTTTTCTGTTTTTTTCTTCTTTACGTTTCAATCTCTTGCTCATAACCGACATACACAACTTTCCATGCGTAGACTGGAGCAAACTCACGGCTATGGAGAGAAGTCATCGTCTAAGAAGATGGTAAATGATTACCGTATGCTTTTTGAATCATTTACTTCTGGAATGCTTTCAAATGATCAAGCGCCTGAAACTAAAATATAACTTGTTTACATTTATTTCAAGGTATGACCTTCTGATTGCCCACAAAGAGGAGCTTGGACAACTGATAACCTTAGAGCAAGGGAAACCTTTGAAAGAGGCATTGGGTGAGGTATTCATTTTAAAGTTCAAACTGTCTATGATATTTTAAAACAAAGGCTTTGTGGATATTTTTCTTATATGCTAGTCCCTGAATGCAAAATGTCCTGTTGAGACTCCAATAATAGGTCAATTATGGAGCCAGTTTTATTGAGTTCTTTGCTGAGGAAGCTAAACGTGTTTATGGCGACATAATTCCACCAACTCTTGGTGATCGTCGGTTACTTGTTCTAAAGCAGGTGTTGCCTTTGAACTTTCATTCTTGAGGATCACTTACTTGTATATGCAAATTTAATAGTTCTTTGTAATATTTGGACATCTAATAGGTTAGGAAATATTTCTTTTTTATAAAGGTACATTGACAATTTTGTATCTTTCCATAACATAGATGAATATTTTAATTTGATGTGATCTAAAGTGACACGAGGAAGAGGGTGGATTAATGGGCAGTATTGATGGAAAAGGAACTGTGTATAAAATTTAGAAGGATTGAATAATAGTAAGTGAAAAAATGAATAACAGGAGATTAGGATCAATACAAGTGGGTGATTGGACTTGTAGAACTTGTATAAAATTCATTTACATAAGACTTTTGGTTAGGATATTTCTACTTTAAGGCAACCTTGTCCAAGTAATGTCCTATAAGTGTTCTCAATAATATACCTGTTTATAACTTTCCTTTTGGAGTTGCTAGAACTTGATACCAGTTACTATTCTGTGATTGATAAACACATTTGTGATGATAAGTATATAAGCTTTTTGCAGCCTGTTGGTGTTGTTGGAGCAATTACACCCTGGAACTTTCCTTTGGCGATGATTACACGAAAGGTATGTTTGATGGCTTCAAGAATATTCCGAAAAGAAAAGGAAAAGAAAAACAACAGTAGAATGTACTACTTTTCCGTTGTCTGACTATATTAAGCTTGTGTGATGCCTATATGGTTTCAAACTTTTCCTTTTATCCACAGGTTGGTCCTGCACTTGCCTCTGGCTGTACAGTGGTTGTGAAACCCTCTGAACTTACTCCCCTTACAGCTTTAGCAGCAGCTGAGCTAGCCCTTCAAGCTGGGATTCCACCGGTAACTGTATTCTAAAATTTTAATGTAAATATGGATACTGCAATAAAATCTCCATGAAGAATCCAATGTAAGAAGTTGGAACCTTAGGATGAATTAGGGCCAATAGCTTCTCACTTAATGAAGGATAAAAGAAATGAATTTCCTTAAGCTTGTATGATATCATAATAGTCATCAAAATTGTCTAAATTTCTGATGCCTTAATGAGGCCTTTTATAAAGCAATTGCTCTTTAGGTCATCATTGCTTGGTGCATGTTTTTGTGGCCTTGTGTCTGGAAGATTAGAGAATGATGTGGTTTGTCATGTGATGACGTTCTTACTGCTCTGAATTGCATCATGTTGGAGGAGGGTGCTAACTTTCTTTCTAATCTGTGCTTTTACACACATTTGATAACATGCAAATAACCTATTCCTAATTTAAAAACCATTCTAATATTGTATTTCATTTTATTTGTTTCTAAGAATTTTGATCTCTATGTTGTAGGGTGCTCTGAATGTGGTTATGGGAAATGCTTCTGAAATCGGCAGTGCTTTACTTACGAGTACAAAGGTTTTTTTCTGCTTGGATTACTGGAAATGCAATGATTTAGGCTTTAAGAGCTTACTTGTTCGCTGATTCAGGTGAGAAAAATAACATTCACTGGCTCAACAGCTGTTGGAAAAAAGTTAATGGCAGGGGCAGCCGAGACTGTAAAGAGGGTATGGGCAGTAAATACTAGGGATTCTTTTTTGGAGGTTTTAGAAACCTTCCAGGACTCATTGTCTTTTCCCCTGATATGTTTAGCTCTCTCTGGAACTTGGTGGGAATGCACCCTGCATAGTATTTGATGATGCAGACCTGGAGGTGGCAGTAAAAGGAGCTGTAAGTTAGACTGGATTTATAATTGCTGTTAACACTAATTATGTTGTGTTCTCCTGAACTGGTTCCATTAGGAAGTAAACTGAAGTTACATATAGACTGGATTTATAATTGCTGTTAACACTAAGTATGTTGTGTTCTCCTGAACTGGTTCCATTAGGAAGTAAACTGAAGTTACATATAGACTGGATTTATAATTGCTGTTAACACTAAGTATGTTGTGTTCTCCTGAACTGGTTCCATTAGGAAGTAAACTGAAGTTACATAGCTTCCTACAGTGTCAACAGTTTATAAAACTTTCCTCCAGCAGCTAATAGATCACTTTCAGTTATTATCATGGAGTCAGCTATTTGTTTGAAATTATTGTTAGTACTACCTATAAGTGCTGATATCTTGTATAACTAATATTTTCTTTTACTAGGCAGTAATGCTTAATTTTTTGCTGGTTATTTTTTTTTTAAAAAACTAGTTGGTTTAGGGGCATTTTCAGTATCCTGGTGCTATTCTTAACTCAGTCAATCAAATTATTGCAGCTTGCAGCGAAGTTCCGGAACAGTGGTCAAACATGTGTTTGTGCTAATAGAGTAATTGTGCAAGAAGGTACATGTGGAGCTTTTTCCAAATATAGGGTTGTAATTGTGGTTTTTTGTATGCTGTCACTCATAAATTATTCATTCATGAGCCTTACCTATTAATTTAAACCTTTGGGTGGATTGATATTTGACATGATATTAGAACCTTTACACCAAAGACATTACAATTCAAGCAACATGAAATACTTTATTGATGGAACTTGTTGAATTTGTCCCCAACAGAAACATGTGAAGCATGGACACCCTTCCTTGGTTTTAAACATTTGCAAGTCCTTTTCACCTCAGTTATTTTCATTTGAGAGGTCATATTATACTTTTACATGACTCATTCCTATTCCTCACTTTTCCTTTGCATTTTTCATTTAATAAAATCGTTTGAGTTGCCATATAAGATGTTTGGTTCTTGAATTTAGTCATGCTATGTTTCAAATCATAGTTACTTGTTTATACTTATCTTTTAAAATTGCTGCTATCTCAGGATGTATCACACTTTTTTGTGTAGGTATATATGACAAGTTTGCTGATGCATTTTCCAAAGCTGTTCAGAATATGCAAGTTGGGAATGGCTTTAGTGAAGGTGTGGTACAGGTAATGCTTGCTTTTGTTATCTTAGTAGTTTATTGTTGTGGGTCAGTTTCATGCAATGCAAATTTGTGTTTTCTTAGTAATTTATCGTTGTGAGTCAGTTTCATGCAATGCAAATGTTGTGTATTTGTAGTGTCGGCTGCAAATCGTGTGATTCTGTGCGGCATGCATCTGTTCTTTTTCCATTTAACCAGGAGTTGCTGAAAGAAATTATCACAAGAAACGAAACCAGTCTAGCACTTTCAGCATATTTTATTTAAAAGTTCATTGTATTGAGAGTTGAGTAATTGCTGAGCAATCTTTATGCACCTTAATGTTTGTTGTATAATTCAATAAGCTAGAGTAATGGCAGAAGTTCATGGGTCATTTACCTCTTCTGTTATCATGGGATAGAAAATAGAGGAGTAACTTTCACATGTTGCGCACTTTGATGAGTTAGAAGTTATCCTTCATTTATGTGTTTTGGTCATTTGGTATGAAGCAGCATTTCTAGTATTTACCCCTATTTGTACGCTAAGACGAAGCAAGTTTAGCATTGTTCCTTGAGGATTTACCATCTACGAGGTAGAAGAGGGGATGCTAAATGCCATTTTTCTGGTAACAGAACTGTATGTCATTTTCTTTCATTCCATACCAAACTTGTGCGTTGAGATATGACAATATTGGAATTGTTTCCCATCCTTAATTCTTCCCTTTTTCCATTCAATCGTTGTTGCCTTGCATTGCAATGATGATTCTGATCACAAATTCATTTGACTAATCATCTTCTTGTATTTCACATGCCTTCTTTTGATAAGTGATTTGATCTTTAAGATTAATTCTTACTTCCAGGGGCCTTTGATCAACGAAGCTGCAGTACAAAAGGTGAATTTTTGTTGACTTTGTGCAGTTTTCATAATATTAAATTGTGATAATTGACCATTTGGGTGGCTTCCTCTATTGTTTTAATCCCTTCTTTAAATTCTTTTACAGGTTGAAAAGCTTGTTAAAGATGCGATCTCAAAGGTCTGTCTTGTTTGTTCCATCTATCTGTATATTACATTATCATTTTATTTACATGCGATTTCTCATTTGAACCTGTTGCCTTGGATCTTTTATTTGATATATATACTTCTAATTTATTCAAACTACACGTGAAGGGAGCAAAACTCCTTCTTGGTGGGAAAAGACACAGCCTCGGAATGACTTTCTACGAGCCCACTGTACTTAGTGGTGTGAAGAGTGAGATGCTTATATCAAGGTAAAAATGGAAAACGTTATGGTCATTATATGAAATGAGCTATGTAATCAAAATTGCCTGGAATCTCCTCTCCAATCAGTTAAAAGGATTGTAATTGCTTCTGTCAATCAGTTAAAAGCACACACGCACTATTAGCTTTCTCTGACCGTTCCTCATGTGAAACTGAAACAAATTCTCCCATTCACACTGCAATGTAACAAAGTCTTGAGATAGACTAGATGTCTAAAACTTCTTTGACAGTGGACTTATTGTAGAGACCTTTTGATGGTAGTATATGGATCATCTTTCTTACTTCTATCACATGATTCTTTCACTTCAAAATTATCTCATGATGGAATTCTATCCTTATCCTTATCCTTATTGCTTAACAGCAAGATTTTCTGACTGGTTTTGGTAGTTAGTAAACTGGTATTCCATAACTTCACCTGCAATATGAATGGAAAATTTGAAGCATTGAACCATCAGTTGTGGGAAAAGTTGGAAGAAGGTCATGGAAAATGTAGAGCTTTCAACTATGAGCATCAAATTCTCTAAATTACAACCTTGTGAGCAAAGCTGTTAGAAGGGGAGGGGATTGATGTGTGTACTGTGATTTTCGTATTGGTAGTTCAGTCCTTTGGATAATCACACCAATTTAGCGCACTAGTTAGATGGTGTGAATGGGAGTAACTCTTCATCCATAATGGCGTGATATTAACTACTCTCTGGATTCTTTTCTCTATCAATTTATTTTTAGTTATATATTCTTTTCTAAACTCTGTTTCAATTATCTCTGTCAGCTCTTCCTATCTATGGTTCTATCCAATCCTTTTGAACGCATCATTAAGCATAATTTTCTCATTCTGGTCTGTTGACTGAAATTTTGGTCCATTTATGCTAGTGTAGAAAAATATCTACAAGTATTATATCATCCTGAAAAAAATCTGTTCTGCTTTATTTCAGAGAGGAGGTATTTGGACCTGTGGCACCTATAATGTGTTTCAAAACTGAGGAGGAAGCCATTCAAATGGCTAATGACACTAATGCAGGTTGTTTTTATCTATCCCTGCTTCTTTTTCCATGTGAGCGAAAAGTTGAATATTGTCATCTTTTCATGGTACATTTGTTTGATCTGCACAGGTTTTTCCTCTATTTGTATATTTATTGTTTATTGAGATGATTATATCAGATTCCCAATGAGAAGCTACCTGATTTCTGTAGGCATTGCAAGTGGATTCACAACTTTTTGCACCATGTAATTTTACCTTATATTGACTGTATTATGTCACAGGATTAGCTGCTTATATTTTCACAAACAGTGTTCAACGTTCATGGCGTGTCTCTGAAGCTCTTGAATATGGACTTGTCGGTGTCAACGAAGGAATCATATCAACTGAGGTCAGGATTATTTTGCGTATAGCGAACAGAGCAGTTTTAATTTTTACCATTTTTCTAGATTGTATAGATTCTTTTGTGTTGATTTGTAGCATTTACTGAACAGAGCACTTATTTTGCTCCAATACAGGTGGCTCCATTTGGAGGAGTTAAACAGTCTGGCCTTGGACGGGAAGGTTCCAAGTATGGGATGGATGAATATCTGGAGGTACTGATATATGTTGTTTAGTAAAGTGATTCTCCCCTCCTCTCTCTCTCTCTCTCTCTCTTTCTCTCTCTCTCTCTCTCTCGCACACATACATGTGCAAAATCACACGTGCTCACGCATTAATTGGTTGGTCGAGTTATTTTCTTTTGTTCACTGATTGGTGCATTGTCTAATGCAATATGTTTGCATGTTGTTCCAGATGAAATACGTCTGCTTAGGAGATATGAATAGGGAATGAGGCCCAGGTACCTCTTAATATACTTCTGAGCTTATAATGCTAGAATCTGTGAGTTAATTCATTTGACTGTCGTGACTAATTACAGTAT
Organism: Erythroxylum subrotundum; assembly: GCA_027563845.1. Lineage (NCBI taxonomy): Eukaryota > Viridiplantae > Streptophyta > Magnoliopsida > Malpighiales > Erythroxylaceae > Erythroxylum > Erythroxylum subrotundum. The sequence goes on along the minus strand of JAOQMQ010000002.1, from coordinate 16,748,814 downwards.
ATATGTGCAGTTTGATAGGCAGTGATTTTAAGGTGGGAGAGTCTATAGTCTCAAAATATGGATATCTATGACAGAACCTGAATCTCAACTGGATCTTTTGCTTTCTTCTGGCTGGTAGTAAGTTCAAACCGGAATCTTTGTCTGGTAAGCATGAATAATGCTTTATGCACGTTGTATGTTGCATTTTGTTTCTTTTTTCTTCTTTTGCTTTTATGATTTCTTGTTCTGAAATTTTTTTTTTCAATAAAGTGTTGGTTTTCTGAATAGGGGATTTGATTGGGTATTTTGGCTTCTGTTTAATGTTCTTCCTCAATGCTCTCTCATAGAAGCAAGACAAGAGGTTTATTCTTGCAAAACTTTGTTAATGGGTTATTGAGAATGACAATCATATAAGTTAATCCGTAGAATAATCTACACCCGGAGGTGATAGTGAGTTAGTAGTAAACATCAAATTGAAGCTCTTGATGGTATTAATACTATAGTAACGAAATATGGCTGGTGTTATATCTTGAATAAATGGAGGTGCTGGTCATGGAGAGAAGCACAGATAATGGTAATTGGAAAATAATGGATAGAGGTGATAATGGGGGTGGTTTGAATCTGACAAATGGTAACACTTCCTGCTATGGCAACTGTCATGGAGGTGTTTTGAGGCTTTACAAATGCCTTCAAATCCTTATTGTCGCAACTTAGTCCCTCAATTAAATTTTCGGCAAAATTCTACCAATCAATTTATGTGCACTTCACCTAATCAATTCATCAAACATCTTCTACGCGCTCCTTTGAAACATTTTGTCAACCAAGTGTTAAGCCCTTCGGTCTCACTCTTGCCTTAGGTAACTTTATTTGAAAGGTTAAAAATGTTACTCAAGGTCCGTAAATTTACAAACACAAATACAACCAAATCTAGACAAGTGAATGTGTAAAAGTCTTATTTTACGGCGTGTGTGCTCGGTTTATTTAGAAGAATGGTAATAAAGAATGGTAATAAGAATTAGAATGAATATTTTAAATCTGCAGATATTTGGAATGATACTGCCGATTTAAGACAAAAACTTGCAACTAACTTATCTGACAAATCGACATAACCAAAATTTTGTAATTTCATAACTGTCATTTTGTAATAATCACAATCAGAAGTTGAAGTGGTCTTTAGTTTATCTCAAATTTGAATTTTCAGCTTTTATGATGTCGCAGTCATTCTAGTTTTGAATGCGTCCGTATTTTTTCGAAATAGTCAGCTTGCACACTTTCAATTTTTTAGTAACTTGGCAATTCTTTGAAGCACCAGCTTTTTGTCAAAATATGTCATCATTATGTTGACAAAGTTTTGCAATGGTATCTATCAGACACCGAAAAAATGTCTTAAGTAGCTGTCATGCTTGTAGGTGATAAACTGAGCTTGGGGTTAGGCACTGTAGATAGAGGTTTATCTGTTCTTGCTTCCTCCTCTGGTGAGTTGGAAAATATATACCTGAACCTCATCCACCAATGTCTTCCCTTCGTAAGTATTATAATTAAGATGAAGAGTATTGAATTATGTGGGGCTCCATCAACTCCTTACACTAAGGAAAAGGTCTGTGACAAGATCTTGACTTTTGTAAATACATTTCACCGTCACCTCGCCTATTGGTTATTAGCACATTCCAAAGCTAAATGGGTATATTATTCTAATTAATGAGATTGAAGACTGGACAGCCCAAACAGTTTTGGGGTATAAAGTTAATTTGGTGTTGATTCTGATCGTCAAATTGATTTAAACACGAAAAATTGACAGAAAAAAAAAGAGTTACATCAATTTGATATCATCAAGTCACGGGTCGAAGGCATTTTCTACTTTTTTTTAATCATATATATACAATAGTGTCTTCTTTTTTTTTTTAATTAAGTTCAAGTTTAAATTATCAGGCTCAGGTCTACTTTAAGCCTAACTCTTATAAGCAAAATGTTGTGTTTTTGTTTAGATAAATTGAACTTTAGTCTTGTATGGGTCTGATTTGACTTATAAGCCGGTCATTGAAAATACCTGAATTTAAACTTATGAGCTAACTCGTTGTCATCCATAATTATCATGTTAGGGACATGACGTTACCGTTTTAAAATATCCTAAGAATGATTAAAAATGGCAGCACAGATTTCAATTATTCACTTCTAATGCTTTTAATTAAGATCTATCTTAGTCAGGGACGGAGGTAGGTGGGAGCCAGTGATGCATTGGGCCTCACCTATATATATATATATATTAGGACGGGGTTATTTAGAGGTTAGTGGTGCACTGGACCTCTCAAAATTTTAAAAATTAAATATTTTGATCCCCTATTTTAAATTCTTGGCTCCGTAACTGATCTTAGTTATTTACTTCATCTGTCGATCACCTCATACCATTAACTTACTGACTTATGACATCTATTATCCATTAATGAATTTAAGTAGATTTTTTGTCTAAAAATTAGTCATTTTGGTGGTCTCACCTTTTGATGTATAACATGAACAATTTATATCCACATATTTCCTTCGTATAAAACTTTCCCAAGTTTTGAATTTGACATATATGCCAGTAAAAGGTGTGTAATAATATTCCGTTTTCAATCTAAGTCCGATCTCTGTATACTCAATTTTCGTATAATAGAACAAGAACAAATTGGTAGAAGGGTGTATCTCTAATGTTTATAATAATTATCACATCCCAACCTCAAGTCAACTTAATTAAGCCTGTGGCAGATCACCACCTAATAATAAGACTTCAATTTTCCAATTTTACTATGAATTAAGTGTCTGTTTGGATGAGCTTATATCAGTAGAACTTTTGTTAGTAGAGCTTTTTTAAAAAGAGCTTTTCTAAGAAGTCAGTTGACTGATTGGTTGTCATTTAAAAAAGAGCTTTTTTAAAAAAGCTTCATACAATAGGCTGTTTAGCAACATAAAAATAAAAACACTTTTAATTTTAATTGTATTTTATTTTGTAATAAAAATTATTTATTCATATAAATATTATTTAAAATATATTAAACAATATGCAAAGCACAATATATTAATTATTATATAATTT
>JAOQMQ010000002.1:16730341-16745665 GCA_027563845.1 Erythroxylum subrotundum | reverse complement strand
GGTTATAGCTAGAAGATCAAGTGATCAAGAGCCTAAAGGGATTGCTACTTTTCATTTGCTATTTTTGTATTTTTTTTTTGTAATAAGCCAATGGTGTGGCTTTTGCCTTGTAAGCAAAGTATTTCAAACTCTGTTGCTTAAAGAAATAAAATGATAGATTTAAGTAGTTCAGTTATGTATGTATGTTTACATTGATTTAGAGTAAGAGTTGGATTACGAAACAAAGCATGATCCAACATGAGTGATATCAGGGCAAGAAAATGAATTGATGATAGTTATGGTACCTTTACGAGAATTATAAAATTGTTCTTTTTTTTGGAAAACATTGTAGCAGAGATCGTACGGCTGATGTGGCAAGCCACGCCAGCGCGAGTCCGCCGGGACTGCACCCATGCGCACACACGCCGACGTGCCCCAGATGTGTCTAGCGTGTGTGCATCACGCGCTGCCCACACGCGGACGTGTGTCTACTTTATGACGCGTGTGTTGCACGCGTCAACATGTGTCCCAAATCCAGCGGTCCACGTGTCTGGACGGATGTTGTTGCGTCGCCCTCCGACGAACATAATTAATATTTAAAACGTTGCGTCGCCCTCTGACGGGTAAGGTGATTTCTGGCATCCTGAGACTCCATTTTTCACTCCGTTTGGCCCATTTTCGACCCGTTTTTCATAGCTGGCCTTATGTATACTACTTTTACATAATTATATACGTAAAAAAAAAAACCAAAAAATGAATCAAAAACTGAAGAAAATTGTATGGACTGGAAACTGAAAAAATCTTTGTTTCCGTCAACCCGATCACGTAACCGCTCTGATACTACATGTAATACATAACACATACCATATTACGTACCCAGGATCATACATAAAAGGGTAAAAACGAAGGAAATGCAGAATACCTGATTTCGGTTTCATTCCGTGTTCCGAAGCAGTTTTTGATGCCGAAACGAGCTTCAATCTTCTCGGGACAATTGAGGAAGTTGTTCACCGACATTCGGTTTAGGCTTTTCTACAGTTTCCTTAATACTCAAGCTCTTTTAACGAGTCAGAGAACCGTATACTTACGATTGATATCAGTAACTATAAGAGACCTTAACCTTTATATAGCTTCCATATTTGGCTTCCCCATCACAAGCCCGATATGGACTAGGTCCACACTAAAAGGGTTCATTTTTCACCCGAACTTCGACCTATTAATCTAAATCATTTATTGAGCCACTTTATTACCTTTAATTGGATCAAATTACGTAACTTAACCGATAATTTATTAAAAGCCAACATTACAATTACTAGTCGTCCACTTAATAGGAGAAAGATAAAATTGTCCCTAAGGACAAAAATGTCTAACAGACCAATGTTAATTTATATTAATCTTTGCACACCTTTAAACTATTTATTAGTGTGTAAGAATATATAAGAGAACTAAGACATCAACCACCGCTTTGACTTGGCTTATTGGAAAAGTGTTTATGTCAACTCTGGCAATTTAAAGAAGCAATTCCAGTTTTAAGTAGAAATGGAAGAGAAATAGAAGGAAAAACAACGTAAGTGTATTGTCAACGGATTGATTGGCTAACAAACCACCACGATTTGCTTCAACATGCAAACTAATTAGGTGAACAATCTTTATCGACAAAATCGTTTACTGTGAAGCCAAGTAGAGTAATAAGCAAGCGGAATACACTAGATGAAAATTCACTCCGAGCATTAACCGAACTAAATTATGATTAATTAGTGATTTAAAACTAATCCAAATCACATTAGTAAATTTTAATATATTTTAGATTGAATTGAGTTCAAAGTCTCCTCCCTACCTCTAGGTTCATCGCTTAGACCACTTGGAGAGTAAATCAATGGGTGTGAATTGCTTGCAGGGCACTAAATGGACCAGCGCATATGTGAACAAGTTGCCAAGTGTATGGTTGATTGAGAAAGAATTCACGAGCCAAGTGTGACTGAGAAGACAAGTAAGAGTTAGCGAGTGAAAAAGAGTGGCCTCAAAGCTTAATCCACTGAGGGTATGTCCTTTTCACTCGAAGCCCCATCCTTTTCTCTTTCATTTTCTTTCATTGAACAAAACAAAATTTCTTTTCTTTATCTCTAATAAAAAATCTATAAAATTGATATAACTATTAAATTATATTAATTTGGTTTGTGTTAAGTATATTATATACAACATCGATCCAAAGTGGTTCTCCCACGCATCAATACTACTGCCTTGCCTACTTAAAAGACTTGGCTACTATCACTTGCTGCAAGTGTATGCAACCACTCATTTCACTACTCACTCACTAGTGTACATCTTTCAACCTCCAAAAGGTGGCATTCAATAAGGATTCCAAGTTTTGGCACGTAAGTGATTGAGATTTTATTTCGATTTCTTTTCAATGGTCTGTGTTTGCTTCAACCATTTCCAGTCACGAACCACCACTCACGTCCTTACCTATCTTTTTATCTTCAATTTTATCTCTTTTGGAGAAGATGGAGCTTACTATTTTTAACACCATCGACCACCTTATTATTAACGGCACAGGTAAAGAGAGAAGAAAAGGGAGAAGTATTTTGACTTTTGGTATAAACCCCACTACAAATTCTGCTTCTTAATTTAATCCTATAAAAATTGAACCCTGAAGAAGAAACATTGCCTGTTAAAAGGAAAACATATTTAGAGCCTGTTTGAATGGGCTTATATTAGTAGAGCTTTTGTTAGTAAAGTTTTTCTAAAAAGAACTTTTCTAAGAAGTCAGTTGACTGTTATTTAATAAATAACTTTTTTTAAAGAACTTCATACAATAGACTGTTTGGCAACACAAAAATAAAAAGCACTTTTAATTTTAACTATATTTTATTTTGTAATAAAAATTATTTATGCATATAAATATTATTTAAAATATATTAAACAATATACAAACTACAATATATTAATTATTATATAATTTTAAATCATATAAAACATAAATAAAAATATATCTAACTAAATCTTTTATATGGATTATAATATAAGTAAAACTAATATAAAAAATAAATATTAAAATATATAAAAATCAAATAATATTATATAAATTTCAAAATAAATGTGAATATGTGTTTCTAGGTATTGTGAAAATTATGTGTAAAACATAAAGATAAAAGGAACAAAAAATAGGCTCATTAATTGATCTAAAAAATTTACCTGAAAAAAATATTTTTTTTTAAAGCTCCAAATTTGAGCTTCTCAAAAAACTGTATTTCAGCATCCAAAAAGTCATTTCTATGAAGAAAAAAAATGCTTTTGGATTTTACAGTCAAACACTCAGTTTTTTTAAAAACAGCTTTTGCGGTGAAAAAAGTACTTATTCACCCTCCAAAAGCTGAATCAAACAGGCACTAAGAATTATTAAAATCATAAAATTGATCATTTTAATACAAAATTTCATATTAATCATATAAATATAACTTTTGTATAGTTCCAGTTAACGTAAGAGTCCTGTACTTACTTCTGGTAAGCGTCGATCAATTCACCTCGATCAACAAAAGGGTACCTATTTTATTATGGCGTCGACTAATTCACCCAACTAATAGATTAGTATATACTTCAATCCGATGTCGACTAACTCGTCTTAATCAACATAAGGGTACTTACTCTATTATAAGTCTGACTAATTTGCTCTGATTAATAAAATGGGATCTACCCCATTCTAATGTTAGCTAATAGAACTCGATCAATCATTATTGCACACACATATATATGCACAATCATTGCCTTTTTAAGGTCTTATATCATATAGTCAATAATATTCATCCATTCACACATCATTTATGAATTTGAGTTACTAAATATAAAAAATATATTCACAATTTATTACATTGTCATAATTGTTTATAGACATTCAAAATCACAATCCATATGCCTATTTGTCTTTATATATTTAAAAAATCATCCAAAACACATGAAATTCTATATATCTCCCAAACTTATCATTTTGATTTAAAAAAAAACTTCATTTTGTTAAATACCTCAAATTGGGCTCTCCAATAATCTAGTCGAAAATGAAAAATGAAAATATTCAAATACTTAATTAACATCCAATAAATAGGAATGGTAAAATTTGCTCAACTTAGCTCGATTCAGCTCGGTCTAATCTAAAGTCAACAAAGCTCAAGTTGATCGGGCATTAGGTTGAGTTTGAATTTTTTTAATTTCAGATTTCATTTGAGGCTCAGACTTTGGTTGTGCAGCACAACCCGATCCAAAGCTCAAAATGTTCAAGTAAAACAACATCGTTTTGTTGATTGAGCATTAGGTTGAGTTTCAATATTTTTTTAATTTCGAGCTTCAGTTCAGGCTCGAACTTTGGTTGTTTAACTTAACCCGACCCAAAACTCAAAATTTTCAAGTAAAATATCATCATTTTGAACAAAATGATGCTTTTTTAATTTTAATATATATTTAATCAGGCTTGACCCAATTTTAATTGAACTTCGAGCTTTCAAAATCCGATTAGACTCGTGTTTAGATGTGGGGCCTCAAACCTAATCAAGTTTTGAGCTAGGATCGGGCTAGAATTCAGAATTTTGAGATGGGCTAAACTTGGCCTAACTCATTGTCAAGCCTATCAATAAATCATTTAATATATGCAAAAAAGAAAAGTTTATAGTCTCAATTAACATATCCTGCCAATTTTATACAAAAAGTACTTGTGAATTCTTTTCTATTACAAAATTCTATTGTTATCAAAGTGAATCTCTCTTACAATCATCAAAATCTAGTTTGACACCCTTTCATTTCTAATTGAAATTACCTCTCTAGCTCTTATGTACACTTTCCCTTGTTTCCTTATTTTTGCTAAAATAAACATTGGCTAGTTAGAAGGTATGGGACTGGCTAGCTGATATCAAATGTAAGTGCCTTAGCTTTTTAAAAGTTTTAAAAAATGATTTTATTTTTCTATATAATCTTGAACCGCTTCAATTTGATACTTCTATAAAAATTACTATAAAAATAATGACTCGTATTTGGTAATGACACAAAATGAATTTATAAGTTTTTTCCCAAACATTTTACTATTTGAGCTTTTTATGTCTTCATATGAATTGTATGTAATTATTTTAAAATTTCATAATCTTTTTAATTATCTCAATATAATATGTCTTCCAAAAATCATTCCTAAAATATCGAATAATTTTGAATGACGACTTCAAATTAAACGAACATATTGTTTAATTAAATTTTTTTAAAATATTAGCGGCAGCTTTTATGTATTCGATATCAATTTTTAACTTAAATAAATATTAAAGTATTAAATTTCATAAAATTATAAACATTAATAACTCAAAATTTTGAGTTCTAAAAAAAAAGAATCACATATTAACGAAGATTACAAAATAAACCATACCATGGGAATGCTCATACAAATTAGCATTTGGGGTTTTGGGTCAATTGTCTATGTACATGAACCCTAGACGCAGCCAGCAGCAACCTGTAGTGAGATAGATATCATTTAAAAATAAATAAAGAGAAAAGCAGGTAAAGTATTCAAAACAGTACGCAGAGAAGGGTCCCGCAAATTCACCTTCAAAGAGAATATATTCATTTTGGGAGAATATATTCAGTTTAAAGATGCTTGAAAACCAAGCTAAGATTGCCCTAAAAACTAAGCCAATTCCCCACTTTTGCATTAGATTTATGGACGGGCTTCAAGCATAATGAACCAAAAGTTAAATCCTAACTTTGCTTGATTAGATGATAAAGGCACTGCTATCTAGCTATAGTAGTTCAAAGAGGAATCTCAACATCTAAATGGAATTGCCACCTTTTCTCGCTTCTGGATAGATTGAGAAAATTGTAAAAACAAAGAAAAAAAAAGAAGAAGAAGCTATTAGATTATCGATCGTATACGAAGGATGCAGGGGTGAGGCTTACGACCACCTATATTTTTTTGTCTGATATAGTCTCAGTCAGTTTCGTCAAGAGGGTTGTGTTCATTATCCTGAGTTCAGATCTTCTGTCTAATATTATGGTGTCTTATTGTATCCAATAAATCTCAGTCATTTATTTATGTGGGTTTCGCATAAGTTTCGCGTGGATTCCACGAAATAAATGGCTGAGATTTCATGAGACAGAATAAGACAAGAGTAATATTAGACAGAAGATCTGGACTCCATTATCGAAACCTGCTCTGAGTCGACATACGTACTACCATACATACTTTCAATACTATGATTTGGGATGGGATCTTTAGCAGTCGAGCTAATATATAAGTATAATGACTAAATACGACTACGTACAAAATTTATTTGGAAATTTTAATTTCTTTTCAGTGATGTCATATGATATAAATTTAGTTGAAATTGCACGATTTTCACGTTTAATAATAAAATTCCAAATTCTAACACACTAATGTAAAGTTTTTTTTTATATTCTATTTAAATTGAATAGTTAGGACTGAAATATCACAATGTTATTTCAAATTAATACAACTCTTGGGGAGTTTGATTTCTTGAGAACAGAATCTTCCTTTAATTGTGAGGGAAGAAAGCATTTATTCCCATAAGGATTTGGTTTACTGACATGTATTTTCCTTCTTTAAATTTATATCTTCAGGAATTGACTACCCTTTGCATGGTCTTTTGCGTGTGTGTGTGTGAGAGAGAGAGAGAGAGAGAGAGAGAGAGAGAGAGCTGCATGCTTTATATATTGTTCTTACTCATCTTCTTTGCTTCTTTTTAACAACCATGAGTAGGACCATATATTTGGCAATTTGTTGTCTTTGACCCTAGTCTACTTGCAGAGTTCTTTGGTCTGATATGTTTTTTTTTATGGAAGCTAAAATGCATGGTCTGCAGGAACAATCTTCTATTCCACAAAAGTGAATCTAGTACATAACCTTTCACATACAAGAAGCTGAGTCCCTACCCAACTAAGCTTTAGAAAGAGAATAGGTCCCCTCATTCGTACTCAAAACCAACTTAGCTTTTTGCATTGATGTTCACGTCCTCTCATTTTACTTAGAGTCCAAATTTTTTGTCCAGATTTATGGTGTCTTATTATGTCCAGTGAATCTCAGTCATTCATTTATGCGGACTCCACGTTTATTTATATGGAGCTCACGCAGGACCCGCATAAATAAATGACTGAGATTTACTGGACACAATAAGATATCATAAAACTGAACAGAGGATCTTGTTCCTTTTACTTATCTAAGGCAACAAAAAAGTTAGTTCTAAACGATGTATATACTTCTTTATGTTTTTTATTTTTTGGTTTAGATAGGGCATATAGAATCAAGTTTTAAACTTCTTTCGTTAGTCTAAGCTCATTTATGTAATTACATGTTAAATTGTTGTTGCTTTGCTTGCAACTGATCATAGATGTTGTAGTTAGTTCTTCGATGCATGTAAAATTATATCAGAATCGGGGAGCATATATGTTGAAATCCGAATATTTTTTGTAGCAACTGATATAATTTTAAATTAAATTTGATTTATTACATTCATAATAATAGTATACCAGCTGCAATTCAACGTTAAATCACAATCGTTGTAGTACTCATAGATTACCAATCAAGATATAATGATGAACCAAGCACGTCCTGTTATGTATAGACGGAATCTAGCTAATCACATAGTGTTATTATGAAAACCTTTTCGTTGGAGATGACATATAGTAAAGCATCTGTGTTCGTGTGTGTGTGGGGAGATAGTCATTTATAGCAAATAGGTTTATTGGGTCGTAATAATAAGCTAAAAAGTTTATCGTACCACGAAAACAGAAGACGCCATGGCCGGTGGCCCATGCTCATAATTGTACCCTAGAGATCTCAGCTTATCTCTCTGCAAGAGCGATATACATATGGTTCAGCAAAAAGAATTGGAAAAGTGAAACCGCACACTGACCATCATGATTGCTGGAGTTGAGGGGTCCCATTCTCGTGTATGTATTATCATCTGAAGACCCAAAAAGCTTCACATGGTAGACTAATATATACGACCCCTACACAAAAGATGCACTCTCTACTCTTCTTTTGGTGGTCTCAAAAGATACTATACGCAATACTCATCCCTAACATTATACTCAAGTGTAATTTACCCTACAGCATTAAAGGTTGTCTATTTCAATTCTCTAGATGAAAATGTAAGACAGACATACGTACATGGACGATTACATATGCTAATATACTTGGAGAGTAAGTTAGCGTATGTCACTATAATGGTAGACTTATATACTTAAAGGAGAGAAAGAAAAGAGAGAGAAATGGGAGGTATCTTTTAGCAAAGTAAGAGCCGCATATTAGAAGAAGAATATGTGCGTTTTTACATATTACTTTCAAATCAATGTCTTATTTTTTATTTATAGGGTTTCTTTTGTGTAAGGGTTAAACTGTGGTTGTCCCACCCTTCCTGGCCTCTTCTTCAAAAACGCACCCTATTCTTCTTCTTTTGCATATAGCATTTGTTCTTGAATCTCTTTGTTTTCTCAGCTGAGTCTCTTTGAGAGAGAAAGAAAGAATGTTCCACGCCAAGAAACCCTCAAGTATGAATTCCCATGATAGATCCATGTGTGTTCAGGGTGACTCGGGTCTCGTTCTCACCACAGACCCTAAGCCTCGTCTGCGTTGGACTGTTGAACTCCATGAGCGCTTCGTCGATGCTGTTACCCAACTTGGAGGACCTGATAGTACTTAATCTTTCTCTCTACTTCTCCCTCTCTTACTTCTTACACATCTTCAATACTTTTAATATTGCTTTGGTTCTATAACTAATTTCTTAATTGTCTATGTTCTGATCTAAATCTTCAGAGGCCACTCCAAAGACGATCATGAGGGTTATGGGTGTGAAGGGTCTTACCCTTTATCACCTCAAAAGCCATCTTCAGGTTTGAATACAACTTTATTTAATTCTTCTTTGGCTTTTCTTATGACACTTTGTGACAATTTCGATGTAAGGTCGGCTTGATTTCAGTCTCTTTCTCTCTTTTTTTTGTTTGTTTTAAAATTTCATCTTTTATTTCGGTACATTTAATACTGTTCTTATTCTACTTTACTAGAAATTCAGACTTGGAAAGCAGCCTCACAAGGAAAACGATCACCTTAAGGATGGTAAGAGAGACGACTCATTCATCGACAACTTATCTTCTTTTACGACAAGTTTTATGTTCTACACTTCATGATATTTAGCTGTTTACCATGCATTGCAATTCACCCGTCACTTGTTATCAATTATTTTATGTAAACCATGGACAGCACCGTTGGACCTACAAAGAAATGTTCCATCTTCATCTGGGATGATGGCCCGAAGCATGAACGAGTAAGTATTCGCTTCCTTTTTTTTTCTTTCAAACCAAACAAGTAGGTAAATTCACTCTTGAGGCCTTCAAATTCTCCTTCTTTTGTTATCAAAATTTCTTATTCTTGGAAAATCATCTACAGATTTAACAAATCACCCTAACTTTATCTTTTTAGTTCTTCTTTTGGGGGTGGGAATTCCGGATTTTCTTTGGGATATATGTGGGCAACTCTATATGACTGTAACTCACACATGGTTGATCAGGATGCAAATGGAGGTGCAGAGAAGACTACATGAACAATTAGAGGTAAGCAATTAAGACTCTCGTATTGGTTGCATGTCTAGCTGCATGCAATATCATTAAGGGATGAAAATTTGTCGCTCTTTTGCAGACAATTTACGTGTGGCTTATTTGGTGTAAAATTACAGGTCCAGAGACACCTTCAGCTGAGAATTGAGGCTCAAGGGAAGTACATGCAAATCATGTTGGAGAAAGCATGTCAAACTCTTGCAGGTGAAAACATGGCGTCTGGAGGCTACAAGGGAATTGGAAATCAGGGAGTTTCTGACATGGGAACTATAAAAGATTTTGGTTCATTAAATTTTCCACCATTTCAAGACCTTAACATCTATGGGGGAGACCAGCTTGATCTTCAACACAGCATGGAGAGGCCATCTCTTGATGGTTTCAATTTGTCCAACAACGAGAACCTTTGCTTAGGAGGAAAGAAAAGGTCTAGTCCATACGGTGATAGTGGTAAGACCCCTTTGATTTGGTCTGACGATCTCCGACTGCAAGAGTTGGGATCGGCACCGAGATGTCTCGGACCACAAGAAGATCCTTTCAAAGGTGACCATATTCAGATTGCACCACCGTCAATGGACAGAGGCCCTAATTTGGATTCAATATCAGACATTTATGAGACTAAGCCAGTCCTCCAAGCAAGTGAAACAATGAATGACAAGAAATATGAAGCATCACCGAAGCTTGAAAGACCATCACCAAGAAGAGCACCACTTCCAAGTGAAAGAATGAGTCCTATGATCAATTCTGGTGCAATGTCACAAGGCAGAAACTCAACGTTCGGGTGAAAAATGATCTATTCCCTATATAGATGCAAGTGACTTGATGTTTATTGAGATCTAAAGTTTTGTTCTCGATCGACAATTCGCAATTGATTACAGTCCGTACCGTAGGGTTTCTAATCCATGACGTTAAAAAGTGCCATGCATGGCAAATGATTGTTACTATTTAATCAACTGGTATACATCTGATCTGTACTTATTTTTTCCTCTTCTTGACGTTCGTATTCCTATATGCATGTATAGATTAAGTCTTGATATGTGCATGTTGCTGTGCATGTTTCTAGCGCAAACGGTGCAAAAGCTATAGTCATTATTCTAACCCATTATTAGTCCTTTGCTTGTTGTCCATTTTGAATAAAGTTCAAAAGAGTATTAATAATGTTCAAGAAAGTCTCATATTGTATAAGCTTATCGGTTAGTGATTAGTTTAAGGTCTTATATTAGCATAAACCATAGCGGCATGCTTAATATAATTTTATCTTTTACTGAAATAAATTCATTAGCTTGTGCGACCCGATTGTCAATTTGCCATCAAATATTGGTGGCAATATGTGCATGTAATTGCATTCATCTTTCAAACAAGATTGCATTATCGTTTTATGTATTTTTTTTTTCTCAGTACAAAACTCCTTTTTGGAGCAATCAAAGCAGAAGTAGGAGCTAGCAATTGTTAAGGATATGAGAAGCACTTAGAGACACAGACTTATTACCACAAGCACAGTTGAAGTACAATCAAAATATACCTGCATTGAATCATACAATTAAGTTAAGAAGGAAGAAGCATGTATAAATTCATATTTTAATGTCTAAAAATAAAATTTTAATACCGAGTGCCAAACTGACTTTTTTTGCACGAATGGTTTGTATGCATGCAAAGCATTATCACTGTAGTATGTAGTTTTTGCAGGGAACAACTTTATTGATTTACTTAGAAGCGCCATGTCTGGTCAATTGTGGGTCATCTATTATTTCTAATTCAGAAAACCCTTTCTACTTTTGAGTTTGTTGTTCCCAGTTAGTTAGGCCTATCATTACGGACAAATACATTGGAAAAATAAACTTAAAAGAGGAAAAGAGAAACTGAGAACAAATTGAAGAAAGACTATAATCCCCATCGAAGAATAGGAACTTTTTAGGGTTTCGGAAACATGAACAAAGCTGAATGAAGGATCTGAAATTGCTAATGGGAGAGTGCATCCATATAATAGCCTATTAACTAGGATTTTATAACGTCCAAATGGGTATTGGGGTAACTAATAATTTTCTGAAATATGCTTAAATTTGGCATGAATCACCACATTTATTCATCCATGTAAAGATTGGGATAAGGCTACTCTTGAAAGTAGCAAATAAAGATAGTAACATGATGAAGTGTGCCTCTTGCGAATTATGGATTTTATGGAGATCAGTTACATGCATAGAGGAGAGAGTGACAGAAACACTTCTTTTCTTTGGATACGGAATAATTTCCTTTGGCCAAGGGAAAGAGAAGCCGACAGAGAGTATCTATCTTTCATGCACGTCCCTTTTTCTTCTTTACTGTACCGTATATAAGTTCCTACAGGATCAAACCAATAGCTGACAACTGTAGACTAGAAGGCCGCATCAGAAGTTGGCCACTCGTCCACATTAAAACTTGCATGAATAAGTATCAAGCAATATAAACCATGCTTACGTTACTAATATTTCATATCTCTCGGAGAGGACTGTGGCTAGCATGTGTATAACTGATCGTGAGAAGTGGGTTAGTAAGGAAAAAGGTGATATCATCCATGCTGTACCTACTAACCTTTATTGGTTGCAGAGAAAAAATTTGGTCACTGACAAGTTGTCGAGAAAGAGAAAGAGGAAAAGCTAATAAAGCCTAAAGCAGGGGAAGAACAGCGGCAACGCACTCTCATGAGTTTCACATATCGAGGAAGCTTCCGTCTTTTTGTCCACAAAGTTGATACAAATGTGGGGTATTCTGCTAATACCTCGTCGATTAATGTGTTCTGCATTAACTAACGTTGTAAATAACTAATCATGGTTCTCGAAGTTTTTTTTTTTTTTTGGGTATGTGTGTGTGTATTTTGAAAATTGAAATGTAGGTTTTAAAGCAAGATCATGAAACCCTAATCCCACCACTTGCTTGCGCAATGGGTGATTAGGCCCAAGGCGCCTTTTCGCCGGGTTACTAAAATCATTAAACACTAATTAGCAATTAACCTGAAACACAGGCCACTTTGGATTCTCTTTTGTTCTGCCGCTGCTTCTGCTTTTGATAACTTTTTCTTTCTGTTTTTAAGTTTTTGCTAACAAAAGTACAGTCCTAGAAGCTTCTTTTGGTCCCCTGTGAATCCAAGTTTGCCTATTCGTCAGGCAAAATTTGTGTTCCTGTTCAACTTATTAGTACACTAACACCGGAAATAGGGTTAGTAGTTGCCATTATTCTAGTACAATAATTTCGTATAATACAGTCATTACCAACCAATATAGTATGAAATTCATTACAATGTTTATAGGAGCGAGTTCCATAATATGTGGAGTTAATTCTAACATCCAAGAAGGTGAAATTTTTTTTACAACATGCCTTTAATTTGTTTGACTAATAATTTTCTTACTATTTTTGTTATTTTATCATTTATGCTCTATATTAGGGTTTTACATCACCAACAATTGGTCAAGTTTAGGTATATTTACATTACTCATAAAATCAAAATTTAAAATGGAGAAAATTAAAATTGTAGAAACTTGAGTAAGATTTTAAGTTAGAGGATTTTAAATTATATTCATTTGAGTAATTAGTATTAAGAACCACAATTATGTTATTTTACTTTAATTGTCATCTTTATTGATGTCCGCAAATTAGACATGAATATTGATTCCATAATAATTAATTTCTTCTTATATTTTTCACTTTTCTTAAAAATATTATTTAGAAATTATAATATGTTTTTCTTTTAAAAATATATATTAACAATTAAGTTTTAAACAAATGATAATAATAAAATAATAGCACCAAAGCTAAATGTTATTGAGCACATAACACACTTTAGTTGGACATTCTAATTAAATTTATTATAACAATATTTATCTAGCTTAAAAAATCAAAATATTTATCACATTAACAATATCTTTACTTTCTTTTTTAAAATAATAAAATAATTTAGAATAGAAGTATCTTTCAAAATTAAAAATATATTAATGATAAGAAGTCAATAATGGACTGTACACAAGAAGGATATTACTAAACAAAAAATAGAAAATAATTGCACCATCAAAACTAAGGCTCTTAAAATAGAAAGTTATGTCCTTAATGTTGAGAATATGTCTTAAAGACTTTTAGAAAAAAATGAAAACAAAAAAAGGAATATATCTAAAAGACCAAAAGGTGTTTATGCTTGGTTTAATCAAAATTTGAAAATTTTAACGTACCAATTTTTATCCATAAGATTTCGCCATTTCGAAATAATTTTAGTGTTGATTTGCATAATAACACTCTCTTCGTAATTTTATAAACCTTATACTTAATCCACCTTCCATTTTGGGCATGTAAACTTTACTTCACTTAACTCTAACTTTTAAGGCATTTATCTACCACTTGTCAAAAGACAGTTCTTTATCTTCCTCTCCAAAGTCTTCACTATGGGCATATGTATCAAGAGGCGAGTGCTCTAAAAGACATGCAAAAAATTTGTCATTAGACTAATTAGTTGAAGTCTAATTGCATAAGTGATCTACTTATTATTCCACTTATCCAGTTTTATATCAATCAATTGTACTAACATAAGATAATCTCTTTTGGTTAGTCTTGTCAGGGACAAGGGTATCCCTGAGTATTTTATTCCAACATTCCTTTTCTAAACTAAGTATGTTGAATCATATTCATTATAGTTTATGGATAACCACTAGAAACATATGAAGCTCTTGTTAGGATTGATTATCAATCCTGAACCAACTTAAAATCCTTCAGAGCTTTAATAAAACATGAGATTGAAATCCTCCAGAGCTTTAATAAAACATGAGACTACAGCCTTATTTACTTCATTAAAAAGAAACCAGTTATCTGCAAAAGATAAGCTAGCAAGATTCATTCTTCTGCATTTAGAGTGATACTTAAACTCATTACAACTATCTGATATTCATGGAAATTAAATTCAATAAAATCTTTATGTAGATGGTAAATAAACAAGAAGAAATAAGTCACCTTGTAAAGAACATTTTTTCTTTTAGAGATAAGAGTAGATTCAACATCAATTAAAATGGTAAGGTTAAATTCTTAGAACCTCATGTAGTTTAAAATCACATTAAAAAAATTATCACATTAATCTTCATTTTTAAAAACTATAAAATACCACTTTTGTGGTTTATTTAATTTATTATTTGTTCCCCTGCCGTCTATTTGTTGTTAAAAATCCTATTTCTGCATGCAAAAACAACATGGTATCAATTTTTGGGAGCCTATATGGAACATTCTTGCTATGTAGAAATGGCTAACCCACACAAGCCTTGGCTTCATGCATCGTCATTTTTCATAACCTACACGACGCCACATGAAGCCAAAATAATGTCTGGTTTTATCATCTCCTAAATAGAGAAAGACACTCTTTGAAATATAGTTAGGTTTCTTTTTAGTTGATTGGGAAGCAAGGGAAAAATAATTTTAAATCTCCTTTCTGAAAGCGGAGGGAATTGAGTACTGATATCGGGAAGTAGCAAGACTTATTTCAATTCTTAGTTCCATCTCATTTAAGTAACTTTCATTTCTTTTTGTTTACTTCTAGCATAATGCATTTCTAGGTTATAGAAGTGATTAGTAAATATATGTAAGGCACAATTGCGATAAAAATTATATGTATTCATAAGACTACTATGTCTTTGTTTCAGTGGTGCTAATACTAAATGATTAATTCTATAAATCCTCTCTTTCTTTGTGCACCATTCCTAGTTATGTCCTCTTTAATTTGATATGCTTATATTGTGAGCAAGT
>JAOQMQ010000002.1:16706842-16717983 GCA_027563845.1 Erythroxylum subrotundum | reverse complement strand
TAACTCTAAATTTTAATGCATTTTGGTGGACCAAGATTCATATTCTCTTTTATGAAGACTCCTCTCAAATGTTTGTCTTTAGATTATCTTTGGCCATAACTTTTTAGATTTTAGGAACTGTGAAAAGTTCCTGATTTGAATCTTTTCCTTGTATCTAGCCAAGTCTTGAGCTCTGCCATTAATAGCTCGGATGAATTTTTATCTAGACAATTTTGTTTATTTTCATCTAGTCTCATGACTTCTATCTTATTAGGAAGCTCTTTAATTAATTCACTTATATATGTACTCTCGAGAAGCCTATTCTTTTTAGTGAGGCCTTGTTCTCATCTAGGTAAACTAATCTCTTAAATACACTAACCATGTGACTTCTTTCTTCTATGCTCTAGTATTTAAAGGTATGTTATAAAAACTTATCCAAATCAAAGATAAGTTTTGGTTGAGTCTATGTAGTTTTTATCTTGCTTTCCACTTCACTAGGAATAAATGTTTCCTACTTAAGTGCCAAATTCTTGATCCTAAGACTTGGAAAACCCCTAATTGACTTTTGACCTTAAAGATAAACATATCAACCTCATTGATGAAGACTTTTCAAATTCAAATATGTTCCAATTTTCTTCTTTCATCTCTAAACTAGGAGAAAGGTGTTTTATCAAGAAGGAATTCAACAATGTTTTAGAAAATTTAGTAACACCAACCTTTTGACCAAGGTATGCCTTTATCTTGTGGCTAGCTTTCCTTAATAAGCTTCAAATAAGGGATCAGTTCCTTTATTCTTATATCCCTAATCATTGCTCCCTATGCTATTTGGATAATGAGTCTTCCAACCACCTCTTATTTGAATGTTCATTCTCCAAATCAGTGTGGTTATACTGCCTTAGCCACTTTCAGATAAACATTCCAAACCTCCAATCTATCTACTTTGGTTTACCTAACCTCAAAGCCACAGAAACATAGACCTCAACATTTTTAGCGTTCTTCTTTCTGCTATTGTGTACAACTTATGGTCCGAGAGAAACCTTAGAACCTTTAAAAATGCAGCCATGGAAGTAGGCAACATTAATACTAAAGTGATCTTCCAAGTAATGGAATAGCTCAGCTTAAACACTAAGAGAAGGTAAATAGAGGTTACTGACTTGTTTTCTTGTTCCTTTTAAAATTTATTTTGCAGGTGTGCTACTTGGTTTTGGGAAAGCTAATTTTATCTCACTCATCGACAATGTGAGCATATATGCAAGGCATGGATTATTACTACCGCTTCAGGAAAATGAAAGGAAACTCACACTCTTTGTCAGCAAGAGAGGCGTACGATGCACTACTAGCTGAACCTACAAAAGCAGTGAAGATTGTGCATGGTGTCCTAAGCTACAAGATCCACTCCTTTGGCACTTTACTAATAGGAGAGCTCCTACTACCCGACTGAGAAGGTGTAATAGGAAATCTTGAGTAGTTTTCTGTTGCTTGAGACTCCTAAATGGAAATAGTTGTGTTACTGATAATATGGTCCTTGATATGATCATTTTGGTTGCTAGATATGATTTAGGCATGCTATTGTGTTTGTATGGTCTGGGGGAACATTTTTCGGGTTCCTCATGCTTTCTTGTAAGTTCCCTTTCGGTTGGGGTAAGAGATTGTCATCTTTGGTACTCTCAATGCACATACCTTTTTATTTATTTATAATTTTATTAAATTACCAATAAAAACCTTTTGACCTTTAGGGGAGGAGAGACTACTAACCTGTCATTTGAATAAGAGGTTAGCATAAAGCACAAGGTTTGAAAAGAAGCATCATCACTTACTATTTTATATCAAAAGAAAGTAGGAGAAGAGGAAATGAGCAAGGAAGGAGGAGTAAAGGTAGAACTAAGGAAATGAGGAGCTAAGAATGGTCCTTTAGAAGGAAGCGAGAATTGAAGGAACACTACCTTTAAGACAAAAGAAGAAGGAGTGAGGGATGAGGTAAGAAAGGATACATGCAATTTAATTTGCACTTAGGAAAGGAAGATAATTTATTTGTATATTTATACTACTAATAAATTATGAATTAAGAACTTTAATATAAGTCAAACATTTAAAATGATTTAGCATAAAGTAAATCTCATTTTTTTCCCATTAATAGTTCTTCATATGTTAAATCAAACCAATAATATCTTACAATCTATTTTTAAATCAATCACCTATGTTTAGGACTTAAAATAATTCATATAAGTTAATTTACTTCAAAATAAATTACAATATAATATAATAAGATTGAAATAAATGAGATAATGACTAAACATTTATATAATTTTGAATCTTAGGTGACACTTTTACTTTTTGACTTAATATTGTTTTATAAATGACTAGATAGTTACTTATTTGATAAATTGACTTTGATTAATAATAATAGAATTAAAAAATCAGTTATTTTAATATACGAGGGCAGTTTGGTTCTGTAATTAAATGTTAGGGACTTGTTTGATGTTTAATTTTAAACACATCATGTCTTCTGCATTGCATTGGACCTCGAAGACTATAAAATTCAGAAATGCATAGGCCTATGATCTGGCTCTTAAGGGCCCAAATTTCACCTACAATTGATTTACTAGAGCTCATCTCTATTCTTGTCCTGATCAAGTAAAGGGGCTAAAGGCCCATATACATACAGAACGTATCATCATTCGGCTCGCAATTGAAATTCTACTAGCCAATTAACTGTTTGGTTCCATGCCAATTTCTGAATTTTGCCTTTACCCAAACTGAAATTTACACGGAGAATTTCTCTTTATTTTTTAATTTCCTACAATAACATTCATGGTACGTTACTTCTTGATGGTTTAACACCATCAGAAGTTATGATTTCTAGCAGAAGTTATGATTTCTAGCATATTGACACTGCTTAGAGTTAATGAGGATGAGTTCAGTCTACATCCTCTGTCCAATATTATTCTGTTTTATTATATCTCATAAAATCTCAGTCATTTATTTTACAGGATTCACGCGAGACCCATACGAGACCTACATAAATAAATAACTGAGATTTATTGGACACAATAAAATACCATAATATTAAACAGAATATCGGACGAGATATGATAGTCAAAAAAAGAAAAGCGCAAATAAAGTTAATTTCTGTTGAGTTAGAATATGTAACCAAAACAAAACCTCTTATCCACCAAGTTTTTGACCTTCATAACTTGAAACCAACTACATATTTATATAATGTACTTTTACAGTACTAAATACATAATGAACCCACCGGTTCCCTCAATTTTGTTTTGCAGTTAAGAATTAGTTAAGGAGAAGGCTCGGAGATGTCAGCTGGAGGAATGAAATGATCCATGGAAAGGCCAGGGACATTGAACACAGCATCATCAATCCTCCAAAGCTCCTCCATTCGAGTCCTACTATGTTGCACTGTCTCTTCCTCGAACCGAAACACGGTAGCAATGGACCTGCCTTGATGAGCAATTAACACACCATCCACATCTCTGTAATCTCCAATGCTGCTTCCGATTGTAGTCTCCCAGTAAATGGTGTCATTTTCTGGGGTCTGTACCCTGGTGAGATGTGAGTCCTCTAAATATATTAGAAGTCCACTCTTCTGGCAGAAGTAGCCATATAATACATGCCTTAGAACTTCTGCTGGCCCTTCACTTCTTTCTACCACAGCTTCGCGATCTGCTGCTACTTTTAGTACAAAGCAGTCATCGTCTCCAATTTGTTTCTCTCCCAAGCATTGAGCTTTTGCGAATAAGCTGGCTGTACTTTTTGGATCTAGGCCCTGCAATTAATTAATTAGCTAATCAGTATCAATGCTCTGGAGTCTGGAGAGTTTTCAGATTGGTCAATAATTAGCTAATGTTAATTTCTAGACTAATCTCCTTGCTAGGCCTTGCACAATGGTTGGCTTTGTTGGTGTGTGAATAAATTAGCAATGTAGGTAATTATGAGCTACCATTGAGTCAGTCTAATTATAGAAACATTCACATGTTTTCTTCCAAAACCAAATTGCCAGATGGGTTTATCTAATACAGTATTTAGGACTGTAGATGGATGGAAAGAAACACGAATAAAGGTTTACATTTTTGTGCTTTAAGATAACCAAGACAAGAAAACCCGAGGCGTTCACAGGATTGTAGCATAGAAGAAGGAAGATAGGGAAAGCTTTCGGAAATGCGCAAATAACAGAAGAATTGGATTTGAATAAAGTGCAAAACAAAACAAAAGATAAAGCAAAAGAGGATAACTAAGTGGCTTTGGCAAATGGATTTGCCAATCCCAAGACGAAGACGAAGATGTAGCAAAGATTCGAACTTTGAACAGTGAGTAATGACCGAAACATGACGTCAAAAACATTATCACGTGGCGTCCTAACTCTTCAACTCGTCAAAGTTCAACAAAAGAAGCTCACTTGTCTGCTAAAGCAGTAGACAGTTTCTCTATCGCTGTCCGTTCTCAATTACCTTTCACTTTTATGGGCTTTGTATGCATTCTTTTGTTTTGTTCGTTCATCTCTTTCTTTGTTTGTTAAATTTACTTAGGGTTAGCTTACAACAAACTTCACTAACAAAACATCCCAAGCATTTATGTTAAACTTGAGTTAGTTATACCTGGATTATGCGACGAAGAGGGCGTTGTGGTCCCTTTGCCGCATGCGTACCGAGCCAGGGTGTATGCCGCCACACTGTCTTACCGTCGCTTCCGGCAATGACTTTGTTTCCTCCGACAGCCAACTCAAGAGACCACATCCCTGGCAACATTTGCCATAAAACAAAGCACCCGTTTTCACCACTTCTATTTCCCAAACTCTTCACATTCTTCCCGGAAGAAATCTCTGTCTCACATCGCACCATCTTTACCATTCCTGTTGCATACATGTTCTTCACACATTTTTGTTGTTTTAGACACCCTGTCGCCGCCAAATACTGTTGTATGATGTAATGTGCAATGGAGTTCTCCTGTTATAAACAATAACTGTTAATTGCCAAAACCCTCGTAACAGAAAAGAACCCATATTAGTTAGTGAACTTACTATAGGAGTGTCCTTAATGTGAATGCGATGAATGGGGTGGTTAACTAGCGGGATTGGAGCTAAAGGGCAACCCAAGACACCAAGCAACAGCCTCAAATCTTGTGTTTTGGCTGGGATGCTTCCATATGGTGTGGACATTGAAAAATGGTTGCCTGCTGATGAACCCTTTTGTAGACGGAACCATTCGCGAATGATTTCCCAGGAACTTTCCTTTTTGTTAGCTTCTTCTTGCATTTCAGGGTCGGGGCCTTCCATTAGAGGAGTCAAGGTTTGTGTGCACCATATCTGCTTCCTTCTAGATCGTGAACCCATGCTTGTGTGGCAATAGGATATTTCGGTTAGCTGTATCTATGGAAGGAATTTAAGAAGATATGAAGAAATGGATGCTATTGTAGTGATGGTGATCAAAATGGTGGTGAGCTACCGATCATGACAAGGAGAGAAGAGACAAAACAAAAGAGACAGCTTATCTGTCCAACGGCAGAGGGTGGTGTTTTATTAGTATATAAAACCTGACTCATATTTGTTGGGCCATCTTTTGCTTTATTCTCATGTTCGGTTCTTTTCACTTTTAGACTGTATACCTTGAGGCTTGAGCTTTTCTCCAAGTTGAGCGAAAGATTGAGACATGGGGATTAGGCCATCTCTTTCTCTGTGCTTCTTCTTGTATTTCTCTCCATTTGTCACTCCATTCAATAAGGTCTCTAAGGCTTACCTTTATTGGAATTTGATATCACAACATACCAATCAACATATTCAGATCGTGCCTTAAGATTATACTATGTTAAATTTTTAGGGTCTCGGCAAAAGCAAACACATAATTTTTTGTTTACGCGCATGATTCAATGAATATGAGCTCCATTTTCAAAAACATATACAATGCTCTAGGCAATCATTATGTAAATAGGAAGAAATCGAAAAACTTAGTGTCAGATGAAAATAGAATTATATATATAGCTGGAAAACCAAGCAATTTATGTTGGAAATTTGTATAATATATATATATACATTTGTTTGCCTTCAATTATTTAGTATCTTGAAGCTTAAAATCCCCTCCCTCTGAAAAAAAGGACCAAAAAAAAAAAAAGAGATCCGTGATGCTAATAAACAATCTTTTGCTTATATGCCCAAAACTTATAATTACCGGAATTTGGCATGATAGTGCCGCAGGAATGAGTTAGTCGAGTTTAGATCCTCTGTCTAATATTATGGTGTCTTATTGTGTCCAATAAATCTCAGCTATTTATTTATGTAGGTCTCGCATAGATCCTGCGTGGGTCTCACAAAATAAATAGTTGAGATTTTATAAGATAAAATAAGACAGAGTAATATTGAATAGAAGATCTGGACTCAGTTAGTGTGGATAAGGAAACACTCAATCAAGCAGACTAAGTATCCTTTTTGTTTGATTTGGAGGGCAGCACGCGCATGTAATCTTATCCTATGTCTCCAAAGACCTTATATATTAGTCATGACGCCGGCCAAGAAGAGAAGTTCTCTCGTTTTTATTTTATTTTATTTGAATCAGATACTAAAATTAGGAACAAAACAACACTGATAAGCACCAAAGCCTGCTTTAACTTAAATTAACATAGAGAAGGTTGAACTGCATGTAATAAAATACAACTAGCAGAGAAATAAATGTGGTGGTGAGTCGGCGTCATGTTGGAGGGGCAGATGGATTTTGGGAGCCAAATTTATTACCTAACTCTACCTTACAACCCAACATCTTTTAAGTCTTATATCTATACATATAACATGCTTTGAATTGAAAGGATGAAGTGTGGCTTTCATAGCTAGGAAGTAAATGAATGAAGATACATATATTTTAGCTATATTCCTGATCAGTCTAACCAACTGATTTGTACATTATGCTTTAGCTTTAAGAGTGCACAGTTACTCTATCTACTCCTTTAGTTACTTGTTCACGTTACCCCTTTAATTTTAATTTTAATTCCAATATTCACACACACAATATGCATATATTTTTTTTTCCATTTCACTTCTCTTTTAATTTAAAGATTTTATACTATAATTAAGATGGTAAGTGACTCTTTACAAATTAAGTTGGTTTTATAGGACCCTTCGTACTTGGTCATTTTTACTTGTTCGTCCAAGCCTATATATTACTAAATTCAAGGTCAGTTATGGAGGAAAAATTCTCTAACTGATAGAAAGTTGATGTTTTCAGCCCAATTATGGGCTTCATCCTCACAATCCAAGCCTGCTTTGCGTTAGTTAAAGCCCTTAAAGATGAGGTCCACTCCATCGACACAAGAGTTTCGATTTTCTAATTTGTAGCATTAATGCCATCGACTTAGGTTCGACTAATTATATAAATAACAGACCAAAATTTATCAGATTAATAATTTATTTTGAAGCTTAAAAAATTATTTAGTGTAGTGGATCAAAAGTCGGGAAATAACTAAATTTTGTCCAAATATGTTTTGTCTGTTGTGAAACTCGGGTTAATCTCTACCAATAATAACAAATTCACCTTGAGTACTATTGCTTAGGTAAATAGAATGTGAATGATTGTACTGAAAAATCACATAAGGTAAACTCTCAGAAAAGACTGGAGGGGGTCAAAAACGGTCCTGCTTAAAACTCAACCTCTTATACAAAATTTTCCTAGACATGTAATTTAATAGCACAATAATTCACTACAACTATACCCGACAATAGCTATTAAATAGACAAATAAAGAATACCATAATTTAACAATGTTCAACCAATTATGCCTACTTCCTTGGACACTATTAAATTGATATTCACTATTTTTAGGAAATAATACAAGTGAAATACTACAAAAAAAGAATGAATTTTTGTCTTATGGAAAGATAATTTTTGGGATAACTTTAACTAAGGAGGGGAGGCTTCTTTTATGATTTTAGGAACCTTCACCATTCTCACATATTTTTGATGTAGGATTGTGGAATGAGCCACAATATTTGACCACTTAACAAATCTCCACCTTGGCGAATTTCACTTTTCAAATCTCTCATAAAACTCATCTTTAGTACTGTCTTCAAATGCATTTCAAAGCACCCATTTTCAATTTTTAGCAATATTGATCAAATCCAAACAATGTTGGAACTTGACCGTAGTCACCACTTTTGTCAACATATCAGTAAGATTCTCCGTGGTCTTAATCTTCTAGATTGTTATTATACTTTCTTTCAAAACCTCTTGTACAAAGTGATAAAGGACATCGATATGCTTTGTCCTTGCATGATAAACCTGGTTCTTTGCTAAAAGGATAGCACTTTGTCTATCACAGTGCACTTTGATGTGCTTCTATTGAACCCCTAATTCACTAAGCAATCCTTGAAGCCAAATTGCCTCCTTCACAGCTTCTGTAGCTGCCATATATTCTGCCTCCATAGTCGACAAAGCAACTGTTGGCTGTAAGTTAGACCTCCAACTGACTGGTACATTTGTAATAGTAAACATATAGCCAGTAGTTGACCAACGTTTATCTAAATCACCGCCATAGTCGGAATCACAATATCCAACTATACATTGATCGTCTTGCTTATCCCGCTGAAATACCAAACCAACATCTACGGTGTTCAGAATGTACCGTAGAATCCATTTCACAGCTTGCTAATGCTCCTTTCCTAGATCATGCATATACCTGCTTATGATTCCTACTGTTTGTGAAATGCCAGGCCTCATACACACCATAGCATACATCAAGCTATCAACCACATTTGCATACGATACTGTAGTCATGTACTCCATAAGAGTTTCTACATCTACTTCATCATTTGCTAGGGTAACAATTCTTCCCTCAAACTCCACCTGTTTTAGAGTACCATCGGTTTGTTTAACATTTTTTGTTTTGTCACCTTTCTTAACATGGTAGATTTGTCAAAGGTAACATCCCTACTAAATATTATTTTCTTTGTCTCTAGGCACTAAAGACGAAATGCTTTCACACCAGAAGTCATCCCTATGAAAATTGCTTTCTTTGCACATGGATCCAACTTTAACTCCTTAACGTGATAGTATGTAGTGGAACCAAACACTTGTAAGGAATCATAGTTTATAGCAGGTTTTCCAAGCCATTTTTCTAAAGGTGTTTTACCACCAATATCAGTTGATGGAAGACGATTGATGAGATAACAAGCATATGTAATAGCCTCAGCCCAAAATTCTTTGCTTAATCCAGCATTAGGCAACATACACCAAACTTTCTCCAGTAATGTCACGTTTTGCCACCCCATTTTGTTTTGGTGTATCCTTGATTGTGAAGTGTCTGAGGTGTATCCCTAATTTTGAAGTGTCTGGTAATACCTTTATCTTCGGAGACTTTTAAAATGGATCACTCCTGTACTCCCCACCATTATTTGTATAGAGACGTTTGATCCTTCTGCCTGTTTGTGTTTCCAACATCTTCTTCCATTTGAGGAAAGCTCCCATACGTCATCCTTAGTCTTCATAGTATACTTTTTGGGAAAAATCATCAACAAAGGCCATATTATAGTGTTTTCCTCCTAAAGAAGTTATTTTGGAAAGTCCCCATACATCATAGTGAACATAATCCAAAATACCCTTCGTATCATGGATTGCAGTGCTGAATTTCACTCTTGTTTGCTTCCCTTTGACACAATGTTCACAGAAGTCTAATTTGTAAACTCGAACTCCATTCAACAATTCTTGATTTATTAATATCTTCAAGGATTTTTCACCTATGTGTCCCTAGCATATATGCCATAACCTAGTTGCTTCTAGATCTTGATCATTATTAGAAGCTACTACTGTTGTTCCAATAACTGCATTACCTTGGTAATAATACAGGTTATTGTTTATTCGAATTCCTTTCATTACCACAAGTGCACCAGAGATGACTTTCATTACTCCATTTGCTGCATTTATAGTGTAGCCCTTTGATTCTAGGACTCCCACAGAAATAAGATTCTTCCTCAAACTTGGCACGTATCTGACATCTATCAAAGTCCTGGTTGTTCTATCATGATTCCTTAAGCAAATTGAACCAATCCCATTTGTTGTGCAGGGATTGTCATTTGCTGTGTAAGAAACTCAACCTTCTAGCTCTCTAAAATTAGAGAACCAACCTCGTTTAGGACACATGTGATGGCTATAGCCTGAATCGAGCAGTCATGGACTATAAGGGCTTATTGAAGATGTAACAACTAATGAAAGATTTGAGTATGTATCTTCACACTCAGCAACAATCGAATTTGCAACAACCTTTCCCTTATCAGGTTTGTTTTTATTCTTCAGGTTTGGACAATCCTTTTTCTAGTGCCTTTTTTCCCAACAAAAGGCACATTTATCTTTGCTCAATTTGAGGCTTGACTTCGATTTCCCTTTCTTTCCTTTAGTCTGGCTTTGCGAATGACCTCTGATTACCAAAGCTTTTGCTGCTCCACTTCTACGTTCTTCCTTTGTCTTCCTTCTCAATTCATGACTATACAAAACAGCTGTAACTTCGCTAAGAGACATATCAACCTTCCCATGAAGTAAAGTAGTTTCAAGAAACTCAAACTCCTCAGGAAGGGATCCCATCAACATCAAAGCTAGATCTTCATCTGCAAATATCACATCCAAATTCATTATATTAGTAACTAAATGATTAAACCTGGTGATGTAATCATTTATATTGGTGCCCAAAAAATAAGAGAAACAAAACAATCTCTTCTTCATATGAAGCTTATTCTGAATGTTTTTCTTCAGGAATTTCTCTTCCAACATGTTCCATAATTTAGATGCAGAAGTTTCTTTCGAGAAAGCATAGTTTTTCTCTATAGAAAGACACAATCGAATTGTACCATATGCTAAACAATTTATAGTCTTCCAATCTTTCTCCTCAACATCATCTAGTTTCTTTTCTTCAATAGCAATGTCAAGACCATGCTGAAAAAGAGCGTCTTGAACTTCACTTTGCTACATGCCAAAATGACCCGTGCCATCAAAAATCTCCACTGCAAATCTTACATTTGTCACATCAGTCCTTGCTATAATAGACGAGGCAGAAGCTGTTTGTAACACCCCACTCCCACAAGACACACACCCGACACCTATGATGATATCCGAGTACGTACCCCATAAGAGTGGCATGTTAGAACGATCAATCAGTCAAAATTCATTACATAAAACTTTT
>JAOQMQ010000002.1:16689533-16701911 GCA_027563845.1 Erythroxylum subrotundum | reverse complement strand
ATGTGCATGTCAAAATTAATAACGCATGAAATGCATTTTCCCAATTTCTCATCAAATTTTCAGAATTCACAATTCTAGCCCTCATGAGGGTAACGGAATGTTACACTGTTGATGCGGTCGTATCTTTAATTTATGTCATTTCTGCTATAATTTCTATTCAATAGTTGTAAATGCGGAATCCCAATAGCCCAAGGAAAAATCTTTTCTGATGTGGAAGATCAGACTACGCTGCAACCACAGAGCATACTAAAAAAAACCTTGGCTCTGATACTAATTGTTGTAGAACTCAGGTTAATTTCTACCAATAATAACAATTTCACCTTGAGTACTATTGCCTAGGTGAATAGAGTGTTAATAATTGTACTAAAAAATCACTAGGTAAATTTTCAGGAAAGACTGGAGGGGTCACAAACGGTCCTACTTAAAACCTAACCTCCTAGACAGAATTTTTCTAGACATGTAATTTAATAGCACAATAATTCACCACAACTATACCCGACAATAGTTATTAAATAGACAAACAAAGAACACCAAAATTTAACAAGGTTCAGCCAATTATGCCTACTTCCTCGGACACTGCTAAATTGATATTTCACTATTTTTAGGAAATACTACAAAAGGAGAGAAGGATTTTTTGTCTTATGGAAAGACAATTTTTGGGATATCTTTAACTAAGGAGGGGAAGCTCCTTTTATGGTTTTAGGAACCTCCACCATTTCCATACATTTTTATGTGAGATTATGGAATGAGACATAATATTTGACCACTCAAAATTGTCATGCTAAGTCTTTAAACTTGTAAAAATACTAAATAATCGATGTTATTGTTATATATTAGCAATGAGGAGAAAATATTCAAATAATGAGGTTAGACGGCTCACAAAGACTTATTACTAAAGAATAAATGCTTAAATTGAAATTAACTTTGAACATAGAGGATGACACTGGAATCATGAGAATAGCATCACTTCATTTAGTAAATGTAGTAAAAGGGGTACAAAGAGAAAAAGGCATACGAAGTCAATATTTAACTCAAGTCAAACTTAATATTAAACTTATTATGAATTTTTTTTTACTTATTCTATTTTGGATTTGTTTAATAAGAGGAGTACAAAGAGAAGAAGACATATGAATTTTGTTATTACTTATTCTATATACAAAGGAGGAGAGCTCCTGTAGAGTAGGTAAGGTCCCGTCTCAAATAAAGTAACATAAAAACTTTGATAGTATTTAAGGAAAGATACATTAAATTATTATCTTGAAATTGGAGTTTCTAGTTATAAAGGATGGCATTGAAAATTTTAGCAAATAATGAAACTTTGTAGGTCGTCCTTTCAAAGCTTTACTTAGTTAGAGGAATGTTTAGGAAGCATGCTAAACGTCCTCATTCTATGTTGAGGAATATAAATGGATAACTGATAGTTACTTATCATGGGATTACTAATATCTGTCGCTAAATATGGAGGGAAATCATCCCGACAAAATTTGCAACGGACTTTAGCGACGGTATAAAATGTCCGTCGATAAAGAAGGCGGGAATTGTTGGCGAAATGAAAAAGTTTTGAGTTTACCGACGGAAAATTTATGTAGGTAAATTTTCAAGGTAAACGTCATTGTCTACTTCATCTTTAGCGTTTTAAAGTAAAAGAAAATGACGTCGTTTGGTTTAACCCTAATCGACGTCGTTTTCTTTTACATTAAACTCACCTAATGACCCCACCCCCTGTGTCTTCCTCTTCCTTCTTCCTGCTATGTCTCCTCTCGTGTGATTTTCTTCTCTCCAATTTCTCTGTCGTAGACTCCTCTTCTGCTCATTGATGTTGTCTTCTCTGGCCATTGTCATCGTGCCCTTCGTTGGAGGTATTTTCAACTACTATCATGTGTTTTTTTATATATTCACTACAAGAGTTAAGAAATTTAGTGACAATTTTTTTGTGACTAACTATTATTTTATCACAAATACAAGGTTTTTTGTGACAATACAATTGATTGACACTATTTTTTGGATTAACTGTGATGATTTAGTTTTTTGTCACTAATACAATAGTAATTGTGACAATTTAGTATCTTTCACAATTAAGTTGTTACTATTAATATATTAATAGTGACAACTTTTCTTTTATCACTAAGTTTTGTCATTAAAAGCCTATGCAATTTGGGGGCAAAATAATTTTGGCGGGAATAAATTGTAATTGTGACAAAACATATGTTAGTAACTAATATTTTCTATTTGTTGTGACAAAACATAGTTTGGTCACTAATATTTTTTTTCTTTTTGTTACGAAATGGTTAATCGTCACACAATATTTTACTTGTTGTGACAAAAAATTTTGTCAATAAATATTCAATTAATTAGTGTCTACTTTATATTGTCACAATAACCGAACTATAACTATAGTAACAACTATTCGTAATTTAGTGACAATTTTTTTATGACTAATTATTTTTTTCATCACAAATACGATATTTTTTAGTATCAAGATAATTGATTGACACGATTGTTTGGATTATCTATGATAATTTATATTTTGTCACTAATACAATGGTAATTGTCGCAATTTAATATCTTTCACAGTTAAATTGTCACTATTAATATATTAAGAGTGTTAAATTTTATTTTATCAATAAGTTTTGTCACTAAAAGCCTATGAAATTTGGTGCCAATATAATTTTGGCGGGAATTAATTGTAATTGTGACAAAACATATGTTGGTAACTAATATTTTCTATTTGTTTTAACAAAACATAGTTTGGTCATTAATATTTTTGTTGTTGTTGTGACGAAATGGTTTATCGTTACAAAATATTTTACTTGTTGTGGCGAAAACTTTTGTTAATAAATATTCAATTAATTAGTGTCTACTGAATATTGTCACAATCACCAAACTATAACTATGGTCACTACCATTTGTAATTTAGTGACGAGAAATAATAATGATCTATCATAAGGGAAAGATCTTGCATATGATTGTGGCATGATTTCGACGTGAAATGTAGGAAATGCTTATCCATACAATACTTTTATTACATATTGGAGAGCTCTTTAATAATTTAAATATTAGTTTTCTTTTATTTTGTTTTTTCAATTTTATCACAAAAAGTAGAGCCACTTTTAAAATAAGAATAGTTTCTCTGACACCTTATCTTTATATACTTATCTGATTGTTTGGTATGTCACATCATTTTAGAGGACTGGATTGATCATTTAGTTTAAAGGCCTAAAAAGACAAGTGAATGTTTTAGTTGTAGATATACTACTCGGACTTACTTGGATTGATCACCTGTCAATCATTAGTAGATTAACTTATTATTTTTTGTTTCAACAGTTTATGATGTGACAAGGAGAGAAACCTTTACCAACTTGTCAGAAATCTGGGCTAAAGATGTTGAACTAGATCTACTGCACAAACAATGACTGTGTGAAAATGCTTGTTGGAAATAAAGTGGATAGAGTAAGGTACCCTCGTTCTATGTTAAGGAGTTAAGGAATATAAATGGATAACTAATAGTTACTTATCATAAGATTAAATTTTTAACAATTCTGCCCACAATGTCCCAATGCAGCATCTTAGTGCATAAATTATTGATTCATTGATTGCCTATTATAACACTTCGAAAGTATAATCTCAAACTGGCTTTCTGTGCAGTTCAACCTACTGGCATTGATGGAGTAATGAATTTTACAGGATCACTGAGTCCATTTTGTCTTCCTTGAATATATACTTTTTATTCTCTTATTTTATCCTCCTCTTCCTTGTTAAAAATTTATTTAAGTTAAAAAAAAGACAAAAATAGTATCCTACTTCTCATCTTCCTGTTGATTTTATTAAAACTTATGAATGATGTCAAGAGTCTGAAAGAGCTGTAAGTGGAGAAGAGGGCATATCTCTAGCAAAAGAGCTTGGATCTTTGTTCCTAGAGAGTAGTGCCAAAACTAGAGAAAATGTAGAGAAGTGCCTGGAAGATCTAGCATTGAAGGTGCTCCCTTTGATATAAGTTTTGAACAACAGGTTACTATAAAAAGATTATCATGTTGATCAGTGTCAATTTACAATTTTGGCACTGGTCAGAATCTTTTATTCATTCCATTGTATTTCTACTTTTATTGATTAGAACTATTATCATATATAAAACTGCTGAATCACTTTGAAAAATAAGATGTTCAACTTTGCTACCAAAAGATAGTACCTCGAACTATGGAAATGGGGTCTTCCACTCCCAATCCTAACATTTCACCATTTGTCTTTCAAATCATGGACATCCCTAATCTTTTAGAGGAATGATCAACTACAGCGATTAGAAACATTTTCAAGCAAAAACCAGAACAAAAATATTGTAGATGAAGATTTTAGCTAGTGATTTTTTACTTTTGTATTTTGAACATGTTAAAGTGTTGAATTTTACAAGTCCTTATGGACTATATATAATATATATATGCATTTTTTTCATATACATTTGATAGTATGTACTCAATTAAGATGTACATTAATACCTATATATTTCTTTTAATGTTGAGATGGATGTTGCGAACATAATGACAAGAGTTTGATTTTACGTTAAATAATATTGGTAACGAAAGAATAAGTTGTTTCTTTTATTATTACAAATTATTGCCTAAATTTGTTGCCTTAGAAAGACTTGAAAGTGTTGCAATATCTATTTAATGTTATTACTATAGTTTGAAACTAATGTGTTGCTTAGTCAAAACTTATAGCAACATTTTTTTATTGCTTAATCAAAAAATTATTTTTCCTTATACTTATTGCAGCGCCACTTCTCGAAATGATATGAATTTTGTTGCCTTAATAAAAAGGCAGCGATAATTGTACTTATAGTTACACTTTGTTCTGTTGCCTAAAGTACTTTGTGTTGTAGTGACTATTAGCATAAGTAGAAACAGTGACGATTAAAAAGTTACAGCCTTCCAAGTTTATATTATTTGGGTTGTGGGTTTGGTTTGATGGGTCGTCCATATTTGTATACTAGTATATGATTAATGGTCTTACCTCTCCATACATGTGCATGAAATTTATGCCTTATAATATTAGGTCTTGATGATGTGGATAGAATTTAACTTTAATAATGGATGCCATTTATTTATGTGCCGTTGGTACTCCAGTGGACGTGCTTTGATTTCTGACAGATAGTTGTGGGTCTCTTAGGATAGTTACTCTCTAATTTCAGCCAGACTTTGCAGCTTATTAGGTACTAGCAGATCTGGACACCATCAGGTTTATCCTTTGGTTATATTTTATATTTTATTTATTTATGTATTTATTGTAATTTTATTTACATAATTATTTCGTGTGTAAGTTTTACTTATTTACTCTTTAACCTGCATCACTTTTTATTGTCACATCTGTATGTGGGTTTACCAGAAACAGCCTCTCTACTATATAGGGGTAAGGCTGCGTACTATCAGATCTCCCTAGACCCCGCTTTATTACGGAATTTCGGAGTGAGTGTGATGATGATGATGATGATGAAGTAGACCCCACCAATGCTACAAAGACTTTACATGGTATTACTGGGTCTCATATAAGATAAAAAATTATGTCAATGTTGACGCAACATTTAACTGATAAAATCCTGATGGATTATGTTATAAGATAATTTTGAAATGTTAAGAGTTTTTATTGAATATTTCAAAATATCATGGTTTATGCAAGCATAAAGAGGTAAAATGTACCTTCAACCTTATCTTTTTCTCTTTAAAAATTCCTTATGTATGGCCTATTATGTTTTAAATATGTTGACAATAGATATAAATTATAATCCTAAACTATATTTATGATTTGATATATTAAACTTCTTTAATATATCCTTAATTCTCTACTTAAATAATTTATATAAAAAAATTAAAATTGACATCTAGTAATACATCATAATTACTCAACTATTGAAAATATTAAAGTGGCTTTGACTAATCCTCCTTATATATTTTTATCTAATTCAATAATTTCATTTTATAATATTCTGATTAAGTATAAAGTATGAAATTAATATCGACCCTAAGATTTATTAAATCAATACTAACAAAAAATAATAAAATACTACTTTAAGGTGATGAATCTTATATTGATCATTCAATTGCTTTTATATAGTTCATACTAAATATAATAACAATCAATCGAGCTATACTTGATAATAATAATAGCTGTTAAATAATATCAAAATATAACATTTCTAATACAAAATATTTTGTAGATTTTAAGTCAAAGAATCACTTATACAATAATTACAATGATAATTTCTATAAATCTACAAGCAATACTTCATATAGAATTCTTATGTCAAGTTAGTTGAATAAATTCGTTATTTAATAAGTATTTACACATTTACCTAAGTGTTCTTGTACTTAAATTTATAAAATTAATTACTTCATTCGTAAAGAAGAAATGCTCTTTCTTCTTTATTAATAGTCAATTTAAAAAAATAATAATTACGAACAATCTAAGAATAATATATAAATGTAATAAAAATCTTATAATTATAAATTTATTGTAATTTTATTTACAAAATATAATTATCCTATAAATATTATATTATGAATAAATTAATTAAACAAACATGTACAAGATAAAAATATTTGTAAATTAATTATTACTAATATACAATTAATCAATTGCCTATAAGCCATAAATAAATAATAAAAACCTGCGGAATTTTTAAGGTGTGCTATGCTTAAAGAAGAATAGGGATGACATAAATAACGGAGGAAGGAAGAGCCGAAAGAAACATATGCAAGAACGGCAAAGTTAAGTCCAGCTAGGAAGACGCATGTAGCAATTGGTATTTGGTCTTGAACATTTAGTTTTTTTTTTTTTTTTTTGTAAGTCAGAAAAATCAAATAAATAATCAAAAATATATACAGAAAAGGTTCACAGACGATGCCGCAAAAGGCTCGTCCAGTGAAGCCTCGGGACAAACCAAAATAAACTAAGGAACATCGCAGCATAGAAAGAAGCAACCCAAAACTCAATCAACAGAAACAACAATAAGCTCAAAAAATAGAGCCAAAGAAAGCCCAAGCATATAAAGTCCAAGTAGAAACCCTAACTAAAACATTTCAATCAGTAGCTGACAACCCTAGGAGAAACTATCATAAAGGAGCTGCATATTCATATCCCGGATTGGCCAAGATGAATACTACCATTAATAATGAACTGTGCTGCACCTCCAACGTCTGGTTTTGCTCGTTAAGGTAACGAGTAAAGAACATGATTCCGATTGTTGTAGTCAAAGATTAATCACTACGTAGGTGATGCTACATTGAATGATTTCCTTCTGCTATTTTTATAAAGAAAATATTTTCATAGCAAAGATATAGTATTATGGAAAAAGTTTTTTTTTTTCTAAAAAGGCCAGATTTCGTTAGGTCTATGTTGGGCTTAGGATCCTCTAAATTCCTATGCTTGCAAGTGGGCTATTGGTGGTTCATAAATTTTAATACAAACACACCAATATGGCAATATATTTTAGTACAAAGTAAAATCTTTTTGACTTTGAAACTGACATTTGACTAAGCCTACAGCTGAAAATACATAAAATTCTAAAGTAGAGATGACGAAACGAGCACTTGTTTAAGAGCGCGTGGAGCATGTTTAACGTTATCTATAGTATTACACCCAAGTCCAACACCCCATCGACGCTTCACAAAGACAGCACGGTGCTGATGTCTTTTAGCCCTTTTGCTTCACAAAGCCAAAGACAGCACGATGCTGATGTTTTTGTTATTAACTACTGCTGTACGACTTTGCTCTTTTAACACACGCTTCTCCATGGGACTGTTTAGCTACCTTGTAATTTTTAGTTTCTTTTTTGTTTTGTTTTCAAATTTGATAAAATTGTTTTTGTTGAATTTTTATTTTATTTTTACTTTTAATTTCTTCTATTTTTCATAACTTATATAAATCATAAAAATTACTTTTGTTTTGACTTATTTTACAATTTTCTTATAATCTAAATTAACATGAACTAAATATGTATTATTTAATCATATATTAATTATTAACAAAAATATGAGTAGGCTAATTTAATATATTTTATTTTATAATTAGTTTAATTTTAAAATTGATAATTGTTAGTAAATTTGAATACATAAATTTATATTTGTGGGATAGTTATTCATGAAATAATTTTTTAATTATCAAGCATTTAATTCTAAGTAATAACATTGTTTTAAATAATTAAAATGTATATTAGCAGATAGCATTAGTTTGTAAATAATTTTAAATTTTTTGGTCTTATTTAATTATTTATTTTAATTAGAATAAAATGAATTTTTATTAATAAATGTTTTTTAAGGATTAAAATTAATTTAATATTTAAAAGTGAGACGACGTTGACATTAATAAATATATAAAATAGACTGAAGCTGATATTTTATTTCTCTTGTAATAAAAAAAAACCTCCTGCATTTTTTTTTGTAAAGGGAAACTAAAACCGAAAATTACAGAAGGAGCCGAGAGAAACAGGTTCCCGATCTATCCTCGGTGAGGAAAAAATGGTACCCGATGGGTGGAATGTCAAATTAGTTGACCCCTACATTTACATGTTCCACGTTGTGTGCCATCCAATCAGCATATCTATTACTCTCTCAACAAATATATTGATAAACAACAGTCCAGTTTCGGTGAAACAGCTCGTCGATGCCCAGGACGATGTAGTTACTTCAATTGCACAGTTCTCACCCTTACTTTTCAGAGAGTTACTTAGTAGTTACAGGTTCTGGGATAATTGGGTTAGGATGTGACGTTCGGTTCTGTAATTTTTATGGGGTCACCGACACTTGCGTAATTCATCTTTGAATTTTCCATTCGTAAAGGTTGTAGATTGACCTTATAGAGTTGAGAGAATTTCCTCACTTGTCTTGTTCTGACCAAATGCAAATCCAATCAACTAATTTCTTTTATTTGGTTAGGAAGAAATCAAAGCTAAATTGCATGAGAACAGATACACTGAAATAAAAAATGAGAGAGATATTCGTACGTAGGGAAAATATATCAACCATTAGATTCGATTACTTATTTGTTAACCGCGATCGTTGTCCGCCAATTGTGCAGTTACGTTTTCAACTCGATCGTTAAAGCAATTGTACAAAACATGGAGGAGGTAACAAGAAACCGATCAAGGCGTTAATTGTACACGTATGTTCGTACGTAGCTAGTCAAATCGGCCATGTCATTTGGCTTGACACACGTTATCTATGGCGAATAGAAAAAAGATCGATTAGGTCGATCATTGAAGTGCAAGCTTTATTATCTATTACAACAATTCATTTGGGAATGCTTTCTTGTGAACAAAGTTTGAAAAACTGTTATTATTATTTTTCCTCATAAATTAGTGCATTACCTAATCTACTTCTCTGCGAGGGCAATGTCAAACCGGATTGACTTTGGTGAAATGTTCTCCCCAAAAGTTGACAAATAAAATTGCAATTACCTTCAAGCTTCTAAGCATGATGTTTATGACCACATCCAACCAGCAAATGAGAAAACTTAGTAATTAGGAAGATCAAAGTAGTCATTACTTGGAAAAGTTGTAAATTACCGATGCAAGAAAAGTGCAGCTTTTACAAACTCCATCACGAATTGTCAACATACAATTAGGTTTCTAAAACAAAATTTCTTCGTGAGTTAACGAGAAAAGCATACACTAGGTTCCCTCAATTAATGGGAACTTTATATATATATATATATATACTTTTTTTTTTCAGTTTTTGGATCATTTTGTTTGTCAAAATTTTTTTTTTCACGAGGTGTCTTAGGAAGGTTTTAATTATGAGAAGGTATCTTTAAGCCATCCACACTCAAACTAATCCTCGCTCGAGTCGAGTAGGTCTCTTGCGGGAGACAAAGCTCTGGCCCCAAGTTTTAAACGGCCGTATACATAAGGGCGGGTTTGTCAAAAACTCTCTTTTTATATTCAATAAATCTCTCCTTTAATGCTAAGTAGCATCTATATGATGTTGCTTTGGTTTTTCAAATTCATTTTTTTTTTAATTTTGTAGAGTTATATATATTTTGTGATTTTTTATATTTTTCTCTAACTTTTACATCATCAAATTTAACGTTTTCACATTATCATAATTTCTAATTTTTTTCAATTTTTATTCCTTGACCTAGAATAATAAAAAAAAAGAAGCCTAAAAGAAATAACTTTTAAAGATATCTTCACTATGAAAAAAATTAATAAACCATATTAAAAAAAAAAACTAAATTACAAGGTGTTCTATAACCCCATCTCAGACCCAGCCAACCGAATTTAATTTGCATGTGGGAACGAAAGCAGATACAGGAAATGCCCATAGTTGATGGAGTTTCTACTCAATTAGAATTAATCAATCAGTAAGTACTATTAACAACACAACACAAGCATCGCCACCGATATATGTGAACAAATCAAAGCCCACGTCATTGTCAAAATTTGATAAAATAAGAACAAAAAATTTACTAGGATAACAGAAGAGAAGATTAGATGTTTGTTCACTCCATCTGTTGCTGCTAAAAGGGTTAATCAACTACTTGAACAATTGATTAAGATTGGAGCAAGTCACCTTAGCTAGGGATTGAATGATTTGGTACTCATGTCGTGAGATATTGAAACCAATCAACTAATTAATTAGCTTCATCTACACTATACAGCTGCCCCTCATGAAAGGTAATTGATTAATCTATATTTCTTTTTTTTTTTTCTTGTAATCTAGCTTCATGCACTATGTATATATAAATGGTACTCATTATCAACAATTATGTTTTTGTGTTTTTTTGTAAACAGAAAACGATGCGTTGCAGGACTTGGTTGCGAGCCTTATCTCCTCTTTAATTACTAAATTCACAAATGTGTATATATATATAATTACTATATATATACACATTTGTAAAACGTGGTTTTCACATGAATACCATACCACAGTAATATATGGATACAAGGAAAGTAAAGAGAAAAAAAGGAAGGATAGATTTCATTTCATCATTGGGATTTTGCATGCCTGGGACATTTTGAATTTAAGGTCCCTAGTAACGGTGGGGAGAAGGAAAGAAAATGACGTCCCCGCTTTTCTCTCACTGCTCTAATGGGAAGCAAAGCAGAGAAAAGTTTATAATTGTTGAACAATTGATCACATTTCCGTACGTGATAAAGAACTTAAGAGGAAGGAAAAGAGTAACCCATACAGACTGCAAAATGTCGTTTCAGACCCTCCTTTCCTCGTATGATTCTTCGTTTAAGCGAAACAAAATCATTACTTGCTAGTGTAAAATATACATTTTCTTGTATTTTAGACCTTATTTAATTCTTTCTCAACGCCATTTCTGTTGCCAGCTTAATTAGCAACTAAATGGACTTTTTAACATTAGAGATTATTAGCACTTAATTACAGCTACTAAACACCTGTTATTTCTGATCAAGATATCATTATATCTTTTTTCTTTTGCTGAGCAGTTCGTAGAAGCAGAACAAGACTTCTGCACAACAGCAATAAGCAAAAAAAGCCACACCGCAGAAGCAATGAACATATTAATTCTACAGAACAGAGTTGCGAAAAGTAATAAAATCAGGAATTAAATAAAAATTCACTTCCATATTTATATTACTAAAACTGATCCGTTTGGTGGACCTAAACTTATAGTCTGCTAACCAAGGTTAGGTGTATTTCCAGATAAATCAACATTTTAACGAAGTTGAAAGGATTAAAGGATGACAATCTTCATTCAAGTCCCTTGATTTGCTCCTTATTTCACCCTATTTAATGCTCGGGGAATAACGGGTGGTGGGTTTTTAAGCACGCCCTCTATTGTCTCCTCAGGTATTTAATCTCACATTTATGCCGGAACGAGCGTGCTTGAGCAACCCCAAGACTGATCACAGGGGTGCTTGATTCATATATATTGTAATAAGAACGAGAACGAGAACGATAATGAATATAATTATTACATAAATGAATGATTATCATTATTATTACTATTATTGATAGTAGTTTTTTTTTTAAAATGTTGAGAAATAAAATTTTGTTTTATATTAAAATTTAAATATAGTTTAATTGATTATATTTAATTTATGCACCCTATTTATATTGACAGAATGTTTAAAATCAAGTATATTGTGATATTTTCTTTTCAATAGCTTTTAAAAAAAAACTCTAGTATTTTCTTGTATTAACATATCATTAGTTACATAATATCCTCAAAATATAATTTAATCATCCAAAATATTGTACAATTCATCGATATAACCATAATATCCACCATTCCACTGCTATAGTAAAATCAAGTAACATAGTTTAATACAATTTACATTTACTTGATAATACAAATGATGTTATATTTTAAGTAATTAATGAATAAATTTTTAATTAATTACATTATACTTAACTAATT
>JAOQMQ010000002.1:16648749-16667819 GCA_027563845.1 Erythroxylum subrotundum | reverse complement strand
ATAAATGAACATCAAATTAATGAAACATGCCTTTCTTTATTAATACATAAAGACTGTACATAACTTTGTACAAAACGATTGCCTTTAGGGCACTACTCTAACAATCTTACAGTACTATACAAGTATAAGTCGAGTTACATGAGATACAAGTCGACTTATAGGTACTGTGCATGCGTAAGTCGAGTTACATAATGTACAAGTCGACTTACACTAACAGCTATAAGACGAAAAACACTGAATTTTTCTTATTTTCCCCCTTCAGTATTAGGCAGAGTAGAGTTATGTTGATCTCCGACAATAATTGCCCATTTTTAAAAATTCTTCAATTGCCTCATAAACCATCTTGCCTTTCACGCTCCAAGGTTTTTGATTAAAAAAACACATCTATACCATCTAACCTTAGAGTCTTATCAGGTGTCATCCCTTTCAATGTTGTATCAAACTGCTCCCTAGTAATTGATTTGGCTAGCAAATTGCTTTCCTCTTTTGTGAACTGATCTTGAAGTACCTCCCTTATGAAACATATTGTGGATTTTGCCTTAGAAAGGGTGCCTAATATTCCTAAAAAGAAAATTTCCACCTCTTTTTTATTTTTGACTTGTTAGTTATAATCCTCTCATTAGTATTTAAAGCAATCATCATACTAGAGGCTTGTCTTAAGATGATCTTCCTATAAAAGTAGGTTGTGTTTCTATCACCATCAGTCAGCCACTCTTGGTTGGCTCTTTACTTCATAATTGAGTGTTCTATGGTGAGGATTGGGAATACTCAAACATAACTTACTTCTCCTGCTCCTGTAGTGTTTCATTTGTAGGATCCTTGTAAAGTTCAGTTTGAAACCTCTCTAGTTCCTGTTTAGCCCTCAGCAAAGCCTACTTTATATTCTCTATTTTTCCCTGAATACCCCCTTGTATGGTCTATTATATGAACATATTGTATTTACGTATGTTAACTTTAAATTGTTTCTGGTTCTTACTTTATTAAGATAAGACAATAAAGCATAACGACTATTGGACATTATATTTATTACTTATGAAAAAGTGGACGATCGTATAAATTAAAGTATTGAAATACTTAAATAAATGTGTTTTTACTTGGTAGAGAACAAAGTTACAAAACTGATTTGAGAATT
The DNA here is from genome assembly GCA_027563845.1 of Erythroxylum subrotundum. Lineage (NCBI taxonomy): Eukaryota > Viridiplantae > Streptophyta > Magnoliopsida > Malpighiales > Erythroxylaceae > Erythroxylum > Erythroxylum subrotundum. The sequence goes on along the minus strand of JAOQMQ010000002.1, from coordinate 16,666,687 downwards.
CAATATTACAATGCTAAAAGTCTAAATTGGGCCTAACATTTTTTAGTTTGATTAGTTTAAGACTTAAACTTGTAACTTGCTTAACAAAAGTTTAAATTTTCACGAGTCTCTTTATTTTAATACTTTTTTGGACAGAAATTAAAAAATGTCATATACATGTCGTTTCTATATATAAAAAGTCTATTTAGAGAGACTAGGCAGATTTTAAAAGTCACATAGATTTTAGAAAAAAAAAAGAAAAAATTTAAAATTTTCATACTAAACTTACTAGACCCCCATTCGTCATCAAACCTTCCCATCTCAACCCGAACTATACAGACCCTTTCGGAAGTTGAAGTCTTTGCTTTAATGGTTGATGACCTGAAGTTTGTTGCGTCCTAATTCCGGCCGCTCCACAGCAAATAACTCCATCATACGTTCAGGTTTTACTCGCAGTAATGGAGGACATGGGCAGTACAGAGGTCATCAATTCAAGGGATCTAAAACCTACAAAAATGTAGCAACAATTCTTATCTCAGCAGCCATCCAACTACAATATACTTTGCGACTTTTTAAAGCAATGAAAAAAAAAAGTAGCATAAACTGCACAACTCCCAAACACCAAAAACAACAAAGAAAGCCATTTCCAAATGTTGTTTCTTCAAAACTTATAAAAGCTTTTTACATACCCCGAGCTAAGAAATCACTCTGTACATCTCCATCATAGTTCTTGCATGCCAAAACATAACCTCCTTCATTCTTAAGAGCATAAGCCACTATATCATCAATGAGTTGGTGTTCATACCTTCCAGTTAAATCATGCAGATGAATGATAAATAGATACACATTAGTAGAAGCAATCATTTTGCATTAAGTAGATAAGAGACGTACCATATCCAGCAACCTCAAATTTTGGTTTCTCATTAGCTTCATAAACTTCAGTATAAATTGAAACTTTTAAAAAAGAAATAAAAGAAAGCAATTGAAGATCTATATAATTATAATGAATGAAAATAGAGTTGGTATGGAAGTTGATTGTTCCGCTATGTGATGTACTATTGAACCGTCCACGATAACACCTCTCTTTGACTTTTGTTTTTGGAGTCCTTTAAGAACTTCTTTTGACTTGGATGTTAGAAATAAATTCTCTAAATGTTGTTGTTGCCATTTTTTTCTTTCCCATTTCTGTTTCATTTCTAGCAACAAGTGTTATTTCTTACTATCAGTATATTTCTTCTCATGCCTTAGAGCTTGTCAAAAGCTTCTAGGCATTCTTTCCCAAATTTAAATAGAACATCTTTTTTTTAGTAGCTTTGACAATGATATAGCAATAATTAAAAAAAATTTAATAATCCTGCAATAAAATCCTGTATGTCTAAGAAAAGATCAAACTTTCCTTACATTTGTAGTGTAAGGTAAGTTCACAATTAAATCCACTTTTGCTTTATCAATTTCTATGCCTCCAGATGAAATCATATTTCCTAAAACTATGCCTTAATCAACCATAAAATGACATTTTTCATAGTCCAATATCGAATTTGTTTCAATGTATATTTCGATAACCTTGGATAAATTATTTAAGCCATCATTGAATGAACCTCTGTAAATAGTAAAATCATCCATGAATACTTCAATGCAATTCTTAATCTACTCATCATACACCTTTGAAATGCACTTAGAGCATTGAATAACACAAAGGTCATTTGCTTAAAAGCATACATTCCAAAACGGTATAGAAAGTTAGTCTTTTCTTTATCTTCTTGAGAAATTGCTATCTGGTACTACCCTAAAAAACTATCTATAAAGTACATGATTTACTAGCAAGTCTTTCTAACATTTCATCTACAAAAGGTAATGAGAAATGGTTATTTCTAGTAGCTAAGTTAAGCTTTGTAAATATATGTACATTTACCACCTATTTTGCACCCTCATTGGCACTAACTCATCATTTTGGTTTCTTATTAATGTCACCTTAGTTTTCTTTAGCACAACATAAATTACGCCCATCTATTCACTTGAGATCAGATAGATTATGCATGTATCTAAAAGTTTTATAATTTCTTTCATCACCACATATTTCAACGTGGGATTAAGTTTCCTTTATGGTTCTCTTGTTAGCTTAGCATATTCTTCTAAAAGAATCATATGCATGTAAATTGCTAAATTTATGTCTTTTATATCAGTTAAGGTCCAACCAATTGTGATTTTGTACTCTTTTAGAAGTTCTAAGAGTCTTTCTTTTTACTATTTAATTAACCTTTTTAAAAAGATTGTAGGTAATGACTCTCCCTCACAAACATAGACATATTTTTGATGATCAAGTAAGGCTTCCAATTCTATCTTTGGAGCTTACAAAACATAAATCAACTTTTTCTTATTAATTATAGTAATTTCAACATTTAAGGTTTTTGAATCTATTAGCATCAGTGATAATGATTGTATAATTTCACAAGTTTCATCAACTTGCTCAATCACTTCTACATTAAATTTGACTCATTACCAACACTTTCTTCTTCAAATATATCTTGCACAATTGAATCCATAATATCTATATGATAAACAGAGTGAAAATCGTAAAGATACTTCATTGCTTTAAAAATATCAAAATTCACTATCTTTTTTATTAAACTCAACGGAAAGTGTATCCTCATCCACATCAATTTTTGTTTTAGTCATCTTCATAAATGAACTTTCCAACAATACTAAAGCTGAATGTTCTACACTATCTCCATCCATTTTCAAGATATAGAAATATTAAACCTTTATATTGAAACAAAACATCCTTTACGCAACTAATAGAACGCATATAAGAATAATCAGTTAGCTAAATAATTACATTAGTTTCTTGTAAATGTTTTAGATCTAAAGGTTGGTAAATTGAGTAAGGCATGACATTTAGAGATGTAACTAAGTCTAGCAAGGCATGCTCAATTATTTTATAACTAATGACACAAGAAAATGTAAACATAAATAGATCTTTTCATTTTTCTAATAATTTCTCATTTATAATAGCTGATACATTCTTATCCAAAAGTATTTTCTCCTTATCATTTAGGTTCATTTTATTTGTGCATAGTTCTTTCAAGAAAATATCATATTTTGGGATTTTCTTGATGGCTTCTAAAATTGGTATATTAATTTTTACCTTTTGATGGCCTCTACGATCTCTCTCTTATATTCCTCTTCTTTTGATAATATTTGTTCCATGTTTCTTTGGTGAATTGTCCTATCCCATATATTTCTTTCCTAATATTGGTTGCTCGCAATGGAGAAAATAACTTCTCTATGAACAACCTTTTCATTTCATTTTTTGTTGTCATTAAGATAGAGGGAAGATAATAAACCCAATCCTTTGTCTTATCTTTCAATAAAAATGGAAAGGCTGTAAGATTAATTTTCTCTTTCGTTTCTCCTTAGGGCTTCATGTCAGAGCAAAAAACATGGAATTTTTTCAAGTGTTTATGCGGATTTTCACATACAAAACTACAAACAATAGGAAGTAAGTGGATCACACCAAATTTCAATTCAAAATCTACTTTATCATCTAGAAATCTTATGCATAAAGGTCACTAATTCAAATTTGGTGCAACTAACTCCCTCAATACTCTAGTGTTAGGATTTGTCACCTTTTCTTCACCTTCTTGGAAATTAGAATGTTCACAAATTGTTCAGTATATCTCAACTTTCACCTCTGAAGGTAAATAACTTTTTTCTTGCTTAGTCTCATTCCTTAAACGATGCGTTATCTTCTCAATCTTTAGATTTTATTGTAACTGGTCTGAGAAGAATGAGTCATACAAGACAAAAGATTAGCAGTAAATTATGAAATAAAGGAAAGAAACTAATAAACTAAAATAATTCCTCGGTAAAAGCATCAAAATTTTGAACAAGTTCTCAAACCCTCAAAATTAATCTCTAATTCACTAAACTTTTGTAGTAGTCGTGAAATGAGGTTGAATCTCAAGAGAGCTAAAAAACTAGTTTCTTAATTTCAATTGATAAAATAAAATGGGGGTTATGATTAATTAACTAAAATTAATAAATAAATCAAAATAAATAAACTAAGTATAAATATTTAACTCTGATTTAAGGAAAAGATCTCATCCAACTGTAACTTTAATCATTAGTCTAAAAAGAATAAATTTTCATAACTCAAGTAGTTAGTCTTGAACATATTATGATTATCATAATAAATCTCAATTTTCCTAAATTAATTGATTGAAACCCATCATTCAAAGCAAAACTTACTATTATTGATTAGGCATGGTAGCATTCCTTCTCAATTAAATGATAGCAATAATTTAGTTTTCTTATTTATGATAAGTTAAATATGCAACTACATAAATAACCTACTTGCTACTTATAGTAATCAATCATGACAATTATGGATCACTAACCTCAAAATAGTAATAAAATAATCAACATCGAATTAATTTGTCAAATTAATCAATATTAGTTATCCATGAAATATAAGAAAAAGAAACAACTAAGTATCATAAGTAAATTGGCCCCAGCTCTTCAATCATTTGATAAACAAAGTCATTCTTTGATAAATGAAGAAATACATGAATTAAAATAGACTTTAGGTTTAGAACAAAACCTCTCAAGGTCACAACTAAAGTTTTGATTCCTTTTTAATAAGAAAACTCAGAATTAACCACTCATAGGTTTAGTTCCACAACAAAAAGTAAAAGAAAGAAGAAGAGAAAACAAAAGAAAGACAAAAAGGAATAATTAAGAGTGTGGGTAATGTTTTTTTCTTTTTCTCTCCTACACAAAAACTAACTTCTTTCAATATTGTAGAGATAATATTTTTAACAAATCAAAATCTCTACATAATAGGGCTAGAAATAAATCTCCTAATTGAACTAAACTTCTTAAAGTGAATCTAAATCTAAGCGTGATCTTGCCTTATCCGTTGCAGCAATCTATCATCTTTGACTTTATCCTTCCAAAATTCGTGACTTTAAAAAATAATGCTCCATTTAGATATTTCAAGTCAAATTTGGTATAATTTCCACTTATCATCTCCTAAAATAAAATAAATATTAATTTTATGAATTAAAGACCAAAAATTAACCCAAAATTAAAGTGATCAATCCAATTAATATAACATAATTACATCTTATCAAGTATACAACTAAAAAACTTCTTCTCTTGCTCACACTAATAAACAAAGGATCAATATATGTTATGTAATTAAATATGCATCATCTAGCCTCCTAAAGCTCTTAGAAACTCTCTAGTATGCCCAACATTACTCTCACAACTTATATTTGATCTATTTATACTTAAAATTACCTAAAATAGTTGATCAAAAGAGAAGTTAATCACCACAATCGTACTGACAGTTGCATTAATTAATAATTCTACATGCTAGTTAACCATTTTAGTATATTGGTCAACTAATACGGTGACAAATTAACATATATGTTTCTAAAAAACACTAGTCTTTCGTTCTATCCAACCTAATATTGTTCGCCTAAATTACCAAATTGGTGTACCAAACTTCCTTAAACAAAAATTTCAAAACTTTTCAAGTGCTTTCAAAGATAAAAACACGTATCTTTAACAAAAACGTAATTTAGAACTATTTTAAATTTTTCAAAAGTTCATTCCAAGGTCAACAGTTTTTTTTATAAAGCAAAACAATTTTTTTCTTTATCATGGAATTATTTATGCATTATATCATATTTTAAATGGTCATGCAATAATAAGGTTACCTGGCGAATTACAATGATTTATTTAAAATCTGGATGTCCTTGATTTCTCCTTATTCTTGGTTATTCACTTAAACTACATATGTGCTTCACTTTGCTCATTTTATCCTCTATTTTTTGAGGGAATCATTTTATCCTCTATTAATCGTTTAATATATTTAATTAACTTTTTTGGTCAGTTTGCCCTTTTATTGAACTTCATCATTCATATATTGCTTTATTTTATTATAATAGAGCTATTAATATCATTAAAAATAAATTTATTAATAAAAATATGTTATGTTATTATCAAAATAATTAGTTAAGACCTGACCTTATGTGATCAACAATAATATTTTGTAATTAGGTAATAATTGTGAAAAATGAATTTATAAATAATTTATTGATAGTAATAAGTATTCAATGCTAACATTGTGTCTAGTGGACTAATGAAATAGAAATAGGGATGACAATGGGCCGGTCTCGCTAATTTTTTTAAAAGAAATTTAAAATTAAAAGTATGAAACATCTTTTTTTAATTGAGTTCGGGTTTAGGTTGCCCAGGTCCAGGCTTATTCGAAACCTAACTCTTCTGAGCAAAACGATGTCATTTTGCTTAGAAAAGTTGAACCTCAAATTGGTCTAGGCCTAATTTGGCCCATGGTTAACCCACTAAAAACACCTAAATTTAGGCTCATGGGTCAGCCAATTGTCATCCCTAAATAGAAAAAGGTTATTTAGTTCTTACACTGAGTTTAACAGATTGATATAACAAGAAAAATTAACCAACATTGATACTAAATTTAGGAAACTAATGAGACATAAAAACTTAATCAATATTATCATTTAGTCTAACAAACCATTATAATAGGAAAAGTTAATTAACATTGAATTGAGTATAACAACTGATATAATAAGAAAATATAATCATAATTATTATATTGATTAATAGTTAATCGTAAAACGCAAAATAATAATTCTTATATTTTATAAAATATTAATTATAATAAAATATTAAAACTATTATGTTACATATTTAATATTATTTGATAATAAACAACAATTTAATAAAATGTCATTTATTATATAAAACCAATAAATATATTGCTATCTATTAATAAAATATGATAAATAATATGCATTAATTATTAATAAATTAATATTTTATATTAAATATTATTATACTATTTAATATGAATTATATATGTAAATATGATAAATTAATAAAATAATATATTTTTATATTTTTATTTTGTTAACAATAAAAATCAGTAAAATTATTATTAGTCACTTATAGAAAATAAATTATAAAATTTCCTATTTGTTAATATTATTACATAATAAAATAAAATTTCAATGAAAGACTTAATTGCTATTACGTTAAATTGATTAATATATTATTAATTACTAATAAACTATACCTGTAACATAGTAGTAATAAATAAATTAATTTTACATATTAAAATTTTGTTTATACTTGTTATATAAGCATGAGATAAAAACATTGCAAATCAAGAAAATTATAAGAAGTTTTATAAATTTATTTATTACTTAAAATTTTAAGTTATTTATTTACAAAAATAAATAAGGAATGAAATAATAAATTTGGTCATCTTATTTATTAATATTATTCCATAATAAATAAAAATTTTAATTAAAAACTTAATTTACTATCATATTAAATTGATAAATATATTATTAAAAATAATATAATCTTAATTTTTATTAAATAAATAAATAAATATTAAATATTATTAAGTAATATATGTAAATATAATAAATTAATACATTTGGCACGTAGCACAAATGTAATTTATTGATTCTCAATTATTTCTTTGTAATGTGTTTGTCAATGCGGTGTATCACACGTTTCAATAGTACAAAGCGAAAACCTTATTCCCATATGTGAGCATTCTGTTCTCCGTATGGTGCAGCTTCACAACTTATAATCAATGCCACCTAAAACCATACTTGATATAAATCATTATTCCCAATCACGGAAGGATCTAGGCAAGGAGTTCACAACTTTGCTTTAACATACAGTTTTGATCTCAACTCCTCAGCTACTGCGTCGATGAACTCCTCTGTATTCAAGTATTGATCTCTGGTAACACTATATTCAATACCAAATATAGCTAAATAAGTAACCGGTTTGATTTTACAGAAAGGCAAGTACTACATAACATTCAACTTAGTTTGTTGTGGCTTACTTAGGCCCATGCACAAGGAGTGCGAGATCCTTGGTCATCTTCCCAGATTCAACAGTTCCAATGCACGCCTTCTCCAAGTTCACAGTAAAATCCAATAGTCTGGAGTTGCCATCCAGCTTTGCCCTGATTAAATGTTTAAAGTCGGAGGAACTCATTAAAAAAAATTAGCATATAAAATTTCAGATAATTTGAATAAAGTCTCTAAAGTTTTACATTATTGGGGAACTGATACTTTCCAGTAGTCACTAATTTGACACGTTTGAGCAATATTTCAGAAACAAGAGTGTTTATCACATAAAACAAAATATTCGTGTGAATGTGTTCTTTAATCTTTACGTTCTTTTATGGTTCCAAAATTTACTGTGAATGATAAACTAATGCAAGTGAAGAGATAACTTGATCTTGGACATTTTTGCCATTTCTAAAGATTGAGAAACTAGTTCCTGGTTTCACTTTAATTACATAAAAGTATACATATTCTTCTGATGAAAATGGAAATTGGAGAGACGGTGAAGAAAACTGGAAAGTATTTCCTTAAATAAACTGGCCCTTATTGCTCCGCAAAAGCAACAGTAAAGCATTACCTATGCGCAAGACCTCTTGACCAAGCAAAAATGGATGCTATGCTGTTTGTGCTAGTTTCACCTCCCCTCTGATGCACCCGATAATGTCGGGTAACTGTGCCATGGGCTGCTTCAGCTTCAATTGTTCTTCCATCTGGACACACCTACAGCACAATTGAAGGTCTCAGTGCCAGAGTAAAGGGGTAGAGGCAGTAAGAGAAGCAAGTGCAAACATCATGTCCGATACCAGGATAGATGTCATCAACCCAAGAGATCCAAACCCTGCACAAATGCATGAAATGCTTTCCAATGATTAAATTCTGGGACTAGAACATTTCAAGGATGAAATACTTTACAGGAAGTATTTGTTACTCCAGATATCATCAGCATACAGACCTTGGGCTAAAAAATCACTCTGTACATCCCCATCATAATTTTTGCATGCCCAGACATATCCTCCTTCACTTTTGAGAGCATAAGCAACCATATCATCAATAAGACGATGCTCATACCTATAATTCAGAGATGAAAATCAATAGAAAGTAGGTTAATTGGCCAGTAATAACCCTATCGTGTAGAAGTTCTCACCATATGCCAGCAGTCTCAAATTTGGATTTCCATCGAGTTTCATAAACTTCCTGGAATATGTCTTTGAATCTTCAAGATAGTCAAAATTAGGGAAAGGTTCAAATAGTATATAAAATAAACATTTGTGCTTTCACATGTAACAGAAGAAATCAAATCTGAATCCAGCACCACTTCATCCATCCCTCCCTCCCTCTCACTCTCTAAAGTACAAGAATGTAGAAGAAACAGCATTGACAGAAATAAATGAGAAGAAGAGAGCTAAAAGCTTGGGGGAAACAAAGCAACAGTATAAGACATATACCTTCCATCATATTTTTTAAGAATGGTATTTTTGGTGCTAAGATAAAGTGGCCACTTCTTCTGGTAAGCAGTGCTCATTGAAGCCTCAGCAAAAGCACAAATTGACTGTACTCCAGCTCAAATGAAACAGGAAATACTAATAACATTTTAGTAATCTGTGCAGTCATGAGTCAACGAATTAAAAGAAACAAATAAGAAATAACACAAAAACCAGGATCAGAACCTCGTCAGTGTTATACATTGACAAAGCTACACCTCCAGCCCCATTGAAGTTGTACACTTCAAACTCTTCTTTCTCATTACATCCATCTGGAACTGTAGCATTGAGATAAGCTCAAACTTTGAGAAAATTCCAACAGGAAACCAGGCTCAATATTAAACTTAAATCAATGTTTGCTCTGAAGGCAGGATGTTCACCAAATATTAGCTTAAGTTTGCCGGGTCCTTGCACAACCATGTCAGTTGCTCGATACTGGTCACCAAATGCATGTCTGCCTATGCAGATTGGCTTGGTCCAACCTAAAAAAGTGGAGATTCAAGCTGATCGCATGCAATATTATTTGTATAGATTAGTTAACATGAATAATAAATCCCAACCTGGTACAAGCCGTGGGACATTTTTGCAGATGATCGGTTCTCTAAAAACAGTGCCTGCATTGTAATCACAGGAAAAGTAAATGACAACTAACAGAAAGAAGAAAATGATGGGACGGAAACAGGAACAGGTTGATTGGATTCACCATTCAAGATGTTACGGATAGTGCCATTAGGACTTCTCCACATGCTTTTCAAGTTAAATTCCTTAACACGACCTTCATCTATGGGATCATTAACCGATGATGAGACACTAATGGCAACACGTTAAGCCAAAACATACTTGGTGATAAATAGTTTAAACAAATGGATAAATTAAAAGAATCAAAGAACATGGGTAAGGACCTGGAGTGATAGTTGCACATTTAATTGCTACATTATACCTATAACGAGTGATATCAGAACATTATATTTCCAACAGAAAGAAAACTGAAAAAGAAAAGAACGACAACGGAAACATACTTAAGAGTAGCTTCAGCGCTTTGGACAGTAACTTGATCATTGGTGGCATCTCTATTTGGGAGGCCAAGATCGAAATATTTTATATCTAATTCTAGAAATGGGAGAACCAGCTGTTGCAAAATCAAAGAGAATAGTTTGACATCAAAAGTTCTTTATTGCATAGTACAGTAAAAGAAGCAGGGAGGACCTTGTCCTTGATGGAATTCCAAATAACCCTAGTCATTTCATCTCCTGCAAATTACAAATGATAATGAGCCAATCATGAAGCAGTTCAAAGTTCACAAAATTTGATGGTAAGATGATAATGATAGTAAGAACTACATGAACTAAACAAGACCATCGGACCAATATCAACTAACCGTCCATCTCGACAACGGGGTTGTCGACTTTGATCTTCTGGAATTTCAACGATTCCATCGCCGATTACTGTCTGCAGACAATGGACAACAACGTTGGAGGACTCCAATCTAGAGACGAAGGCTAAACAGAAAGCCCCAGAATTTCACACGTGCAATCAATCTAGAAGAGAAGTCAAAAGGCTTTCTGTCGTTTGCCAGCTCAGCAGCACTTCTTAGTTCTTACCCTCCTTTTTTTTTTAAATTTCATAAATGAAAACTATTAACAGCTGGTCCAGATTCCGGTTTTATGCTTTGATCATAACTCGTAATCAACGAGCGTTCAACGTTTTTGGTTTTGTGCTTGGTCAAAACTATAACTAATTTAATGAATATTATACCGGTTCAGTATTGAATTTAGTGAAATGCCTAACCCAAGTCTTAGTTACACACTCAAGCTCAAACTTAAAAATAAATAAACGAAGAAAATGTGAAAAATATATGACTTACTTTCCATATCTTCGAACAAGCTTTTTTGACCTTGAAACCTTCAAACTTTTTTGGTGACTTTCACGAAAATCGATCAACTAACATTGTTAATGTCTTTCTGCATTTTTTTCTTAATGCATTAATCTCTTAACGGGTCAGAGAATCTGAACATTCATAACTTGCTTAAGCAAATAATAGGAGACCTTAGCAACTATATATAGTAATTGTATTGGATCTCTTCATTACAGACCCAATGCATGTTCAGCCCAGACTGATTAGGGTCTATTTTTTTTTGCTAAACTTTAACCCATTAAATCAGTTCTTTTATTGGACTTCTTTATTATCTTTAACCGGATCAAATTCAATTCGCTCAAAAAATTTACAAATTGTAATTAATTATTGTCCCACTAAAGAAAATTACTAACAATCTCCCCCATTGGACAAAAATTAATTACAACAGTTCTAACAATAAGAAAATCGGTAAAAAAAGGTTAAGCCAAATCAATTTATAGATCAACCAAGTTTTAAAAACTATTTGATCCAAAGATGATAAAAGTTCATCATTTTGTCCTGTAAGGATTTCGATACTGAAAAATATCAAATGTATGCGTCATATGCGACACAGATCCATTACAATCACGCATATCTAATATCTTACTAACATGAATAAGAAAATGGAGTGTGACAAACTACGATGATACCTGTATGACCTGAAATGTATCATCTTTCCGTTTGTAAGCGTCAATTTCTTTGAACTTTATGCTAAACTAAACCAGAGAAATTTGTTTTCTCTCACTAAATGCTAGACAACATTAGAGAAAACCTTTATGGGATTAAATGCTTATATCCCCTTATGTAATATCATAACTATAACTATAGATTTACATGTATATTTGTACGTGTCCTAATGATATAGGCTCAAAGTCAATTTGTATATATATACCCAATGATCATTTACAATGCTTAAAATCGACACATATCTCAAGACTTTCACTTGTATCATGACAATGTATAACAATTTGTATGACTGAGAGCAAAATGATGATCATATGTATTGATTAAACATACTGTCATAATACATGCAATACATAAATGTATCAAGAGCAAACACAGTGATCTCTAACTAATAGTGTCTAATGACTTTAATACACCCATGCTATATACATGTCTTTAAAAAATAAGTGGGTTAAAATCCTTTAGTCAAAGGATCAACAAACATATCTTCATGTGCTCCACCTCAATTCCTCCTTTTTGTATCCATTCCCTTATGGTCAAATATTTGACCTCCAAATGCTTAGATCCTATGATGTTTTTATTGTTGTTACTGAATAATACATCAGAAAGATTATCATAATATAATAAAACAAGTCTAACCACTAACAACTTAGAAATTAAGTTCCTGAGCCAAACCACATGTGAAGCAGCTCTATAGCATGCCATAAATTCTAACTGCATAATCTAGGTGTCAGTTTTGGGAGTGCTGAAATGGGTTAAAAAAAATTAAAACCAACAAGAACCTAATGATTTTGTCTTGCAACCAATTCATAATCCAAAATAGCACAAATCAAAGCATATAAACCATTATACCTTGAACTTCGTGTCCAAACCTAGTAGAAGATCTCACGGTTTCACCTCCTTGCTCATGACTTCAGCTCTTTGCTAACGGCTTCACCTCCTTCGCACCAAATGAGATGCACTCCACCATTTCCACTAGAGATCGATTAGAAAGCCCAATGTTTCCCTATGCTAGATGGTACTTCAATGGCTTATCTTTGATCCTAGAAAATCCCCAAAATAAACAAAAGGATGAGTGATTGATTGCTCAACACATGAGCTAAATGGCAAAGTTTTTTCGGTCTTGTAAGAAGGATGAAGAAAATCGGCAGGTTGGAGGAAGACAAAAGAGAAAAGAAAAGGCTGAAAACCTTGGGAGAGAAGAAGATGAAAAACGACAGCAGCTAGAAAACCACACCAAAAATGCCAAAAGTCCTCTCCCTTTTGGACAAATTGGGGTTAATTAAAAGCCTATTTAATTGTCTACAATGCCCTTGTGCAAATAAAGCTAAGAAACAAAGTGAAACGATAACTTAGTCATAAGGCTTTAAACATATCTTTATGTTAATTTCATGGATACCTCATGTTTTTTACAAGGTTGGCCATGCACATATTCATTTAAATAGTCACTTTGCCATTTTTCCAATGTTTCAAAATAATTAAACATTTGACCCAATTGCCATATAACTATACCATATAATTATATGCATTATTTGTTGAGCATTAAATTTATATAACATGTCATACATATCAAATAAATTTATTTAGGATTAAATTTGTTATCTAATAACATTTATTCTAACACTATATGATGACTAAAATAATTATAACACTTATAATTAATTTTATCGTCATATTCATGTCTCCATATGATATATTAGAATAATTTTCCTTTTCTAATCAAATCTTTTCTGGTGTGAACTCATTGGGATCTATGTCATGTTGACAATAGAATTAAAACCCCTTTTAATTATATACATCATAAGTGGTATCTAGCAAAATACATTATAATTACTCAAATGATACAGATGATAAGTATAGTACACAAATCACGATCCCGAAGCAATAATTACCCGTGTCAATTCTCTTGTCTCATAATATCCTGAATAAATGCAAGATTGGAATATATCATTCTTGCCAATTTATTCTTTCTTGATTTCCAAAGTAAATCGTAAATATGATTAACTCCTTAATCATATTGCATACATACAACATTACTTTATCAAGGGCCCATAGACATTATCGCTCATATCATATACGAGGGACAACAATATTATTGATGAACATTTATCCTCTACACAAGTCACGCATACTGTGGCATTATCTGTATAGCTACCTGTTACGGTTAGCGTTGGACAATGTCAACAAATACACATTTCTCATGTAAGAAAATGAATATCTCATACCATAGAATTCAAGACATGTATGAAACATTAATGACATAAACATAATCCTAATAATGTTTCATTTAGGGTCTGTCGAATATCATAATCTCCATTATGTATCTATGTGATTAAATTGATAACTCCCTATGAAATGGTTTGTAAAACATCCCATCATTTAATCCACATACTAACCTTTTAGTGGTCAATTAATATTCCATGTTAATTAGCAAAATTAGCGACATTTCAGAGTAATCATTAGTTTCCATTACAAAGTTCTACAATCTGAGTCCTCAACTTGAATAATCCATAAATAATGAAAACTTATGGAATAAAATGATATAAACCACCCAATTCATGAACATAACTGTTAGAATACAACCATCTAATGATTGGTTTCTAGATCATAACACTAACACGAGGAAGTCACCAATGTTTGCTTGACACTCTTCCACATACTTGCACCATCTACTAACACAAAGATGTACCTTGATGTAGACTTTCTATCATCTGGACACATAGTAAAATCTGAATCCGTATAGCCTATAAGGTCTAGATTGTTTACTTTTATAAACGTTAACATATAATCCTTAGTTCTCTTTAACTATCTCAACACTCGTTTGATGCATTCCAGTGGTTTATTCCTAGATTAGCCAGATGTCTTCCCCACAGTCCAACACCAAATACAACGTCTGGTCTAATGCACACCTGGCATACATTAGGCTACCAATAACACTAAAATAAGACACATTCTTCGTAGGCTCTCTCTCTGTATCATTCTTTGGACAATGTGCCAAAGATAATCTCTTGCCATGAGAGATAGGTGTTACAACCGATTTACAATCAACCATATTAAATCTTTGCAGCACTCGCTCAAAGTATGCTCTCTGTGAGAAACCTAACAATTATAGAGACCTATCCCGGTGAATTTGAATACCTAGGACAAAAGATGCTTTAACAAAGTCCTTCATGTCAAAATGCTTGGCCAAAAGTTGCTTAACCTCATGCAGCAAGGTCAAGTCATTTGATGCGAGCAAGATATCATTCACTTATAAAAGTAGAAAGATAACCTTGGTCCCCTTTATCTCGTAATACAAACATCTTTCAACTTTAATTTTCATAAAGCCAAAAGAGGTAACAACCTCTTCAAACTTAAGTTACCACTATATGGAAGTTTGTTTCAAACCATATATTGATTTTCTCAATTTATAAACCTTGTCAACTTTTTTTTATCCTAGAATTCTTCACGTTGTTCCATATAGACCTCTTCACAAAAGTCTCCATTCATGAAAGTGGTTTTATTATTCATTTGATATAGCTTTATATCATGAGCTACTGTTGTCCTAATCACTCTAAATGCATCCTTAGGGGATACAAGAGAAAAGGTAACATTAAAGTCAATATCTTCTTTTTGACTGAACCCATTGGCAACCAACCGAGCTTTAAACTGCTCAACTTTACCCTAACAGTCCTTTTTGATCTTGTAAATCCATTTACAACTGATATATTTGTAGTTTTAAGGCAAATTAACAAGCTTTCATATCTTATTATACTTCATGGATTACATCTCATCATTCATTGTATCCTACTACAAATCTACATAAGGTCCAGAAACAACTTCAGTAAAAGTAATTGGATCTACAACATGTCCAATATCATAGTCTTGTTCACCTAAATAGACTATGTAGTCAAATGAGATAATAACTCTTCTCACTCTAGTGGATCTTCTTAATTGAATCGATTATTGTACCTCAAGAACCTTAGTTTGTATAAGTATGGGTTCCTGTCCTTGTACTAGCATGGTACTAGGACCTTGATCTACCAATTATGACTGTATGAGTGATGGATATGAAATAACTGTAGTATCTACCCAACTATCATTTGAAGGGTGAGAAGGATCACCCTCATCATGGACATCATACTTTAGAAACTTAGCTATTTGTGATTCTACTATTCTAGACCCTCTTTCTCTATAGTAAAATATGTATATTTTTTAGTGGTCAGGTTATCCAACAAAATAGCAACCAGTGGAACAAGAATACAACTTATCTTCAGAAGGATTATATAAACGTACCTCAGTAGGCTAGCCCCATACACAAATATGGGCAAGGCTAAGCTTCCACCCTTTCCAGATTTCAAAAGGCATCTTCAAAACTGATTTACTTGAGACTCTGTAAAGTATGTATACGACAGCCTTTATGGCTTCACCCTAAAGGTAATCTAGTAGTTCTGCTCTACATTGACCTTATTATGTCCTTTAGGATGCGATTACGCCTTTCAATCATACCATTTTGCTCAGGACTACCTGGCATAGTGAATTAAGCCACTATTCCACATGATTCTACATATTTGGCAAACAGACCCTTTTCTTGTCCTGAAACTCCATGTCTGCTATAATATTCACCTCTAAGTTTAGATTTGACAATCTTAATGGACCTTCTCAATTGGTTCTCAACTTTAGCCTTAAAGATCTTGAATTTCTTAAAAAACTTCATACTTTTCTTTAAGTAAGAACACATAATCATAACAGGAATAGTCATTAATAAATTTCAAAAAATATCTTGAATTGCACAAGGTAGCTTTATAACGTCCAGATATATCTCTATGAGGTATAATAAGCTAAAAGCAAGAGCTGACTGCTTTTTCTTTTTTTTGGTCAACTTACTCCTGTAACAGTCAACACACATTTTCAAATCATTAAAATCTAAAATTAGTATAATATTTATGCCACATGTATGACTTATCCTTTATCAAGGGTCTCCTTCTAGTAACTTATTCAATAATATATGAAGAAGCATACATCTCATAAAGGGCAAGACATATTTTATACAAACCATATGACAAGAAGGCATTAC
Organism: Erythroxylum subrotundum; assembly: GCA_027563845.1. Taxonomy (NCBI): domain Eukaryota; kingdom Viridiplantae; phylum Streptophyta; class Magnoliopsida; order Malpighiales; family Erythroxylaceae; genus Erythroxylum; species Erythroxylum subrotundum. Next base: position 16,649,677 of record JAOQMQ010000002.1, on the reverse strand, counting down.
CAATATGTTTTGCATTGAAAGATAATAGTAAAACAGAAGCATCAATGAGAAAACTATAACCTTCTTTGTCCAAAACTGATATAGAGATCAAATTCTGCCTAAAAGGTGGTATATAAAATATGTCATGTAAAATAAGAACAAACCCTATATCAAGGTTCAAATATACATCCCCTACAGAAATTACATTAATTTCTTCATTATTGCCCACCATCAATTTTTTCTCCCTACTATTTGGCTTTCTCTTCTGTATGAATTACTACATTATGGAGGCAATATGATTAGAAGCTCTACTATCTAGCCACTAAGAACTTGATGTGGCTGTAGTGAGATTAGACTCGTGGATCATATAAGCTAAGGAGTTACCTGATAGTTCTTACATTGCTTTCCAAATTTTATACTTATGACAATCCAACTTTTTGTGTCCCTTCTTCTTACAGAAGGAGCACCTCATATTCTTTACATCTAAAGGACCTTTAGTAATACAGGACTAACCAAAAATCATTTATGAAAAGAATTTGGATTTTTTACCTTTAAATCTCAAGGGTTTTACCTTTACCTTTCGCTTGGTTGCTAGCAATGTTGTATGGGCAGTATTCTTTAGCTTCTCCTCTTCAACAACACATAAAGTAATCAAAGCATTAATGTCCCAAACCTCATCTTGAGAGTTGTACGTTGTAACCAGAATACCAAACTCTATAGAAAGTGTATTCAGAGCTTGGTGAACAATACAAGCATCAGGAATGTGAATATTTAATGCCTTTAACTTACTCTGGAGGTGGACCATCCTGATGATGTACTCCCTTACTCCTCCTTCTCTTATATACCTCATTGTTGGACCCCAAATTGTTCTAGGAAGTTAGAACCAATGTTTATAAAAGGTTGAAAGTTAAAAATTGGAAAATGTTACATTGAACATGCTTCGATGTTG
>JAOQMQ010000002.1:16618668-16634251 GCA_027563845.1 Erythroxylum subrotundum | reverse complement strand
ACAATCCCACATAGTGGTTTTGTGTAGTCGTGAACATGAGGGAGTCCTTGAAGGAGCTCCATGTCACTAGCGGGCAGACAGGAGAAGCTTTTAGTCAAAGTGTACTTGACAACAGAATGGACCAGACCAAAGCCACATAACATGTATTTCATAATCTTGTAAGCTTGTTGCCCAAAATGGCAAAATTTCAAAACTTGATCCTTTCAGAAATCATTTTCATATTCTTTTCATAGATCATCAACACAATAAACTCATGTCAAGCACATAACACTTTATCAAAACATTCAAAGAGTTATAAAGCATGTTCATGAAGTAGTTGAAATCGTTTATTTCCATCATTTGAAAGAAAAATATTAGTGGCCTATTACTTAATCATAAAATTGTAACCCACTTGAAAATCCTTGCTTGTTACTTGCTTAACTGTGTCCTTCCTCTTGCTCCTCTTGTCTCACTTGCCTCACTTGATTTCCTTGAACAACAACCAAAATTCCATTCAATTTGGTGTAGAAATCGGAAAGTTATACTTTAACTATTTGAGCTATAACTTCCTAGGAATAGCTATTCTATTCCTTATCTATTCCATTCCTTGAACCAAACATGCTTAAGGTTTCATTTATTCTTTGTCATGTTATTAAGAATCGTATGAGTATAATTAAGAATAGATAAGAGTTATAATCCAATGTGCAGGTTATGTAACGTAGAGGCTGAGTTTAGAAATCATTTATTTTTTAAACAACTCCGTAGACGAAAATTCAGGCTCCTAAGTAATCACCACCGTTAAAATAATGATTGGAGAAATATAGTGCCGTAGACTTTGCAGCCACACTAATTGAGTAAAAGTGATCACAGATGATTTAAAATTGCATATAGTTGTAGTGTGTATGGAATATGAAGAAAAAAGAGTGCCAAATTCTTCAAGAACTCAAACCTTTATCTGCAGACCTTTTGCCATATTAAGGAAATGCTTATGGCTAATCAGGGACAAACTAGAAGCGCAGTGGGGCTAGCCTTGGACTGGAACTTAACATAACATCCACAGACCACAGAGGATTCACAGTATGTTGACATGACTATTAAGCTGACTAACATCTCAACAGCTAGGCAAAGAATACGAATTGTCTGTTGTCCCATCACTCGAGCATGTAGCTCATTTTAGGGGCTTTATTCTTTAATCTATTTTTTCTTTAAATTCCCAAAAGAAAAGCAACCTGAAAAACCTGTTCTACCAATGAAATTGACGACTCCATCTACGAACAAACAAATGCAAGGCTCAAATTCATCCTGAAGAGAGATTCCTATACCTGCTAATTAATAGTGATTCCCCAGTCAGCCAACATGATAAAGAAAAATCACCGACATTTTTTCATCCCAGGACAAGAAAAAATGTCTTATTATGTTAATAAATGAATTATACTTAAAATTTGTACACTTAATGCAATAAATTGATCACCCAAAATGAAAGGAGTGACCTAAAAATATTCAAAATCTATGTAAGAAGAATGATTAGCTTGTGGGCTACCAGAACCATTGTTTTTATCGCCTCCGACATCAGCCACCTTGTTCTCTGATGGTGGCGCCTCTTTGCTAGCAAACTGAGAAAAGTCTACAGGTTCAGGAATATGGGGAGGCACTGCACTTCTGACTAAAGCCCAGTTCACTCCTTCAAAAAATGGATGTTGTTTTATTTCTGTAGCACCTCTTTTGTAGGCAATACGTTTCTGTGGTTCTTTCACAAGCAGACCTCTAATGAGGTCACGAGCCACAAAGCTGACTTGTGGGGTGTCTGGAAATCTCAGTGGCTGCCCAACAACATTGAACAACGTTGCCCTGTTTCCTGAACCTTTGAAGGGTGTTGTCCCGTGCAGCAACTCGTACAAGAATATCCCAAATGTCCACCAGTCCACCGCGCTCCCATGACCCTCACCTCGTATGATCTCTGGGGCCAAGTACTCGTGCGTACCAACAAACGACATGGATCTCACATTTGTTGGCTCTGCCATTAATTCTGGGAGAGGACCACCTCCCACCAACGTCCCAAAGTCTGATTTTGATTTGCGACTCTTTTTACTTGGCAAAATTCGTGGGAAGAATGTTGATGGCTGCATACAACCATGGACTGCATATTCATCATCCAAAATCCCCGCACCTCCACCACTGTTGCCTTCACGTATAGACGATGACTTCACCAGAGTTGGGCTTACAGAGCAACGGAGGGACAAATCAAAATCTGAGAGCATGATATGCCCCTCATCCCTGACCAGAACATTCTCTGGCTTCAGATCCCTGTAAACTATGCCCAACATGTGCAGATATTCAAGTGCCAACAGCACTTCCGATGCAAAAAACCTGTTGCCAACAACTAGCAGCATAAGATACACACACACACACACAAGAGAGATGTGTGTGTGTCTATTCTAATTCTACGATTGACGCCACACCAATTACGAGCGAGCATAAACAATGTAATGCTGAACTACAAGTAATGCAGTACACAAGAATTATGTCTAACTGTTGATCATTTTGGATTTGTTTTCCTGTTCTTTTTGGTACTTCTGTTTTACTCATGTTGGAACTTTACTGTCTTGGCTTGATAACGTGATTAAGCATGAACTCTATCTCTATTTGTAGAGAACCATGGTCAACACCAAATCTGTTGTACGAGAACCGGCAAGATTGTAGTATATTATTGGCATTCCATATAGCAAAAGTATGCAAATAAAAGAGTTCACAGTCTGTTAGGCACAGTGTGCAAGTGTATACACTAAAATCTCGATTAACTTCTGCATATAAAAATGTATACATCATAAAGGAAATTCCTACACATAAAAATCTTAATAAGCACACAATCCAGTCTCAAATTCTGTGACATTAAAGTCAAATCGCGTAACTATTTGTCAGTATGATATTTTATTGTGCCTGTTAGTTTCCCCAGTCTCGACACTAAATGACGAAAAGCCTTGTTTTAGTGAAAGTTAGAGCAGAAAAAGATAGAAGCAAGGCTTTCTTGAAACGAAAAGGTTTAAATGATGAATCTGAAGGAGGTTTAGACCACATATACCTTGCTGCTTCCTCGGTAAAATACTTGTTTGGTTGTCTCTGCCGGAGAGAATGGAGGTTGCCTCCACTGCAAAAATCCATCACCAAGCAATAGAACTTATCGGTCTCAAAATAGGAATACAGAGTCGGCAAGAATGGATGATCAAGAAGTCCAAGAATCTCCCTCTCTGTCTGTGCTCTCAAAAGCTTGTTTCTGCTAGCTAGAGAGGCTTTGTCCATGACTTTCATGGCAAAGTAGGTGTTAGTTCCCCTTAGTTCAACAAGATAGACACTCCCAATATCTCCATATCCAAGTCGTTTTAGCAGCCGAAAGTTGCTTAGACCGATCCCACCTTTGGCATTGATCATATTGATGGCATCCCATCTAATGTCACCACCTGTGTGTGGTCTGAGGTGTGCACTTGTGCTCTCTAGGCTGTTGCTACGATTGCCAAGGTTGTTATTGTTGATATTGGAACTAAATGTCTTGGAATCATTCGCATTTGTGATGGCCGATGGGTTTGGTCGTTGAGGATTTGATGGGGCTCTCGTGTTATTAGAAACATGCTTGACCAGTGGATCCATCTTCTTGGGATCAAAGACGGGATTAGTAATCACATTATCTGAAACCCTGGAGAAAGCGGGTTCTGCTGATGAACTGAAACCATCTGTCTTCCTGGGATATTGACTAGAAGAAAATTGTTTACTCGTGTTTCTGGATTCACATTCTGCTTCTTCTGCTGTAATATAGCTCATCTGATGAAAGACAAGAACAAGAAATTACAAGGATTGTTTTGAACGTTAACAATAAAGCAAGCGAGGCTGGAAACCAGAATTAGTGTACAAGCCTAAGTTGTGTGAAATATATTCATAATCCATATCCAACGGAACAGAAAGATCCATTCTTTTCCAAGACAAAGACAAATAATTAAGACAAGTTCATTGAGTTGGAGTACAGACCGTGTGAGAGACCGGCCTCTTGAAATGATTGGATGATATCGACGAAGCAATTAGGATACCCTCGCAATAGGAATTCCTAAGAACAGTACCAACCACAATATTTACATCGGAATCTACTACTAGTTGGTGCACAAAACAAACAAGTCTACGACGAGCAATATTATAAAGATGAAACAATGCAGGCAAATTATAGTTGACACAGCGGAGATGAAACTGATAGAAATCTCCAATATTCCATTCCAGAAGTTAATGTAAACTGTGATGTAGAAAACGAAATAGTATGATTATCAACAAAACTAGTGGCTTGTTTTTAGTCATCATCTGTGTGTGGTATGCACGTAGGCCTGAGAACACTTAGGATTTGCGAATAATCCATTGACCATATTGTACATATCAATCAGATAGAGATTCTGAGCTAACACAATATTTTAGTTTTCGTTCCAATGTTCTTTATTTTCTACTACCTACTTTTGGCATGGAGGATGAAGAAATGTAAGCATATTTCTGTTCATTTTTTAAACAAGAACAAAACCAAACAAACGAGGAAAACAACACCACAAAAACGTAAAGGTCATCAACATACTTGAGAGAACGCAGAGCGACCCAGAATAATATTAAAGCTGCATGAACAAAAGAAACATGATGGTGATGTTGGGGGTGAAAGGAAAGGGAGGTGGTGTTAATGGAAGTTAAAACAAAGGAGATTAGAGAGAAAGGGAGTTAGAGATTGATTGGACAATGTGCAATCACCATCAGCTGCAGTGGATTTGTTGTGGACTTGGTTATTTTCTAAGATTGAGAGGAACTTGTGGAAACAAATCCAAGTTCCAGTTATAAATATAACTATTAACAACCACAAGAACACCAGTGTTTTATGTATCCGTAGAGTTTGACATATATTTTCCTAGTTCTAAATCGGCCGAGAACGATTACAATGAATTAGTGTATACTATAATTCCTCCAACATTGTAAGAGAGATAAAAGAGACAGAGGAAATGGTCTTAGCCATGAAAAAGGGGTGGATGGCCGTCATATCCTCTTTGTTATTAGTTTTTAATAGCTTGTGGCCGGTCTCTCTCTTTTTCTTTTCATATCCTTTGTTTTACTAGCCATTGAAATAACATGAATTAGCCAACTCCATTGGCATGATCGATTGACCAGCTTTTAGTTCCCACATTGTGCATTTTCAAGTAACATGTTGCCTATGGATTCCTTTTAAAGACAAACAAATTAAGAGCCTAAGGAGATTTTCTTTTTTCAAGGGCTAAAATAAAGGGATAGTTTATTCATTACATTTTGCGCTCCAAAGGCCTTCAGAATCTAAATATTATAACAAAGAACATTAATTTCTTCATCTTAACCTAACTCATCTTCGAAATGTACTTTGGTACAATATTGGAAAGCATATAGTTTCTCTGAATTTTTAATTATTCAAACTGCTATCCTAACTAATTAGCATATGTGTTCTTTTCAGTACGATTCTTTCGTTTCACAAGCTATTAAATTCATATAGGTTCAGTTTTCCATAAAGAAATTACGTGGAATTCAGAAATTTAAATCATCTATGTCCCTGTGGTACAATTTCTATTAGTCGTTATCGTCATTATCAACACTAAATTAAAATCTCCGGAGTCTGAAAAGGTCCAATAATACGTAACATTATCCATACCTAATAAAAACAACAATTAAAATCCCGCTAAGATGCGAAATCTGAAAAGATCCGATAATACGCAACATTATCCCTACCTAATAAAAAGGTGAAATCTGAAAAGGTCCGATAATACGCAACATTATCCCTACCTAATAAAAAACGTGGATATAATCTCTATTAGTATGATATTAAATTCTAAAATATTTCATAATTAAAATCATCACATTCTTTATAATGTAATACTTTGTTTTACGTTGCCCTCAAAATTAAAAAAATTATCATATAGACTTTATACTTATTATTGATTTTAAAAAATTTCTTAACTTTGTTATTATTATGTATTTTTAGTAAAAGGTACAAAATAACATATTATTTTACTTGCTTAACACATGTGATCATATAAGAAAGACCAATTCCTTAAATAAAGCGAAATAGCTCTTTGCATGACATCTTTTCATATTAAACAAAATCTCTCAAATACTTTGTCCAAACATAAAACAAATATATGTAGATAATTATTTCTTTTATTTAAATAAGTTACTTGAAATGCAAGCAAGATGTCCATCAGTTAAATGTAAGTGAATATTCGGTAATCTTAAAATGATAAAAAATAAATAGTTATATTACACGCAATTTGACGTATTTAATTCATTCTTTAAGAGGATTTAACAATAAATTAAAATTGTAAGAGGTACTTCAAAATTAAAAATTACGGAAAACTTAGATTCAACAAATATCGAAGGTAGTTGCTTCAGATAAACGTTTTTCTATAATTATTAAAAATTATAAACTGAAACACTTACTATTGACCGTAGGTTACAAGTATGAGTAGACTTAATGATACGTTCAAAATAATAAAATTTATAATATCTATTAAATTATGATTAACAATTTTTTTTTTCAAATTTTATTACAACTAAATTTTAATTCATAAAAATAAAGTATTTCATCTCCTTACAAACAATTCTGGTAGGCTTTTTATAAATACGAAATACAGATTTTTTCAACTACTTAAAAACTATTTTTATATTTGAAATACATTTAAATTGATAATTTATGTACAAAATGATAGAATAAGTTTTTGATAATTTTCTTTTAAATATGTAAATAGAAACATATTTTAAAGAGAAAATTGCATAATTTTTTTCGTTAAAAACCATTAATGTAAATATATACTTATAGCACTATATTGGTATTTTAGCGTAATGTTGTAGGAAAAACTTGATCTAATATATTTAAATTGTTAAATTGGTTTTTGTTCAACGGTGAATAAAATATATCAAAATAAAAATATTATATTTACACATATTAAGTTATAACTATATATCTAAAATTCAGAATGTTATAAAGGGGTGGAAATCAAAAAGAAATTATAGATAAAAATTATGAAATAGTGAATATGGAACTTGTAGATCATTGGAAATATAATATCAAATTAAAAATAAATTTAACTTTTTTTTTTAAAATATATTAATTTACTCTAGATATCTTAATTATTTATAGGATTTGTTTTAATTTAGTAATTCGTTACTTATTTCTTAAGCTGTCTAAGTTATAAAAAATTCATAAAAGTAAAGTATTAAAATTTGTTATTGTTGCAAATTATACTTGGTTGTGGTTGTGAATATTTTATAGGATGGAGAAATGTACACATGTATGCTAGTCTCTCTTCTTTTCCAATAATACACCTGGCCCGTTCACTCTCTGGCTTCTTTGATACGTCCAAAGTAAAAGGGTACACAGCTAGTTTTCAAACACGTTTCTCCTATAAATGCCTGGTGATTATTGTATGTAAAAACAATATCAATACGTAACGCTGTTGGCTTTCACGTTCAAATTAATAAAAGGAAGGCTCTAATCTTCTTCTCCGATCTCATATTTTAATGCTTAGATAAATTACAACCATTTGCAGAGGAAGAATTCGTGTATTATTTAATATTACTTTTTATGAAAATGTAGGATGTGTATGGTCTCTTCATCTTTCATTTTCTCTGGTCATTTCATTATATGTCTCTACTAAATTTTCTCATAATAATAAAATAGTTAGGTGTTGTAATTTAAAGCTTTACCCTATCCCTTTCTTTCTCTTCAGCTCTCTTTGTTGAATACTGTCCAATCTAATCTCTTTATATCCTTAAGGTTGTGTTCAATTTTCGAGCAACATAACGCACTTTTCGCCTACCCAGAAAAGAAAAGAAAAAGATTTATCTACTTATCCCCCCTTTTTTCTTTGGTTTTTCTCAAGAAGAAGAAGACAGAGCCAAGTCTGCTCACATACATATTACTTTCTTCTGGAGTGCAATACACAAGTATCTTGCAATACACAAGTATCTTTCTTTCCCTTTTTTCTGATATATATATCTCTTTTATTCTCTTCCTTGTCTTTTTTACTTCTCTGGTTCAAACTCTTTATTTTCCTCAGCTGAGTCCATTCCTGTTTATGTAAGCCCTTCGAGTTTTTGTCTTTTTCTTTTCTTCCTTTTTAAGTTTTTGTTTTCGTTGGTTGTCGGAGTGTATGGTCTTCATTTTCCTTTGTTCTTGTCTTAGTGGATTATTCTTTATACTAGTATTGATATCTGTTTATCGTTTTTATGGCCTCAACATTAGCAAGTTCCAATTTCGTGGATTTTTTAAAACCCAATTTTAAGGTCATACGCAGCTGTCCTTCGGTGTTTCTCGTTTTGATTTTAATTTATAATCCTCCAGTAACTCATTTGAATTTTATGATCATTATTGTATCAGCTCTTGAAGCCATGGTGAAGAAGAATCCTAAAGTTGATCCTGCTCAAAAACCCACTCCTTCGCATCTGGTAATTACCATCACTTACCTATCAACATTATTCAAAGTTCTCTTTTTTCGTGGTTATATGTCAACTTTAGTTAGTGTTTCATTAAATATTTATTAGGTTCCTTCAAAGGAGGGGAGTCCGGCAGATTGTGTCCTGTCTACTGGAGATGCAACGGTTAGTGTTCAAGAAATGGATGTGAATAAAGAGGCTTTGACAACTTATGAAACTTTGCCTACTGCTAGCTACTATGGCTGTTACTATCCAGGTTTCCATTTAACAACATGCTAACTTCAATCTGCTGTTACGTCTATTCATTCCTATTCGTTATACATATGTATGTGTTTTGGCTTCTTACATCAGCCCTTTGAAGGTTATGGAGGCACTTTTGGAAGCGTGGATGACCAGGGATACTATGTGACTGCCGAGGGAACAGACCCTCATTATCCAGTAAATGTTCTTTCCTTATCTATGTACTGCTGATTATTTTTATTTCATTCTTTCTTGTGCATAATCCATGTATTTGGAGTTTGAAACCGTTTACACTTAAAATAGTCGAAGGGAAACTGCAGATTTTTAGGGAACTGTGATGCTCACAGTGCATTAAATTGAGCCATAATCCCCACTCATTTGCAATCTTTTAAAAGGTTATTTGTGAAAGAAATATGAGGGAGATGTCCTTAGTGATCATTGCCTTATGGGATGCAACTGTAATGCTTTCGATTCAAAGGTCATAGGCATAGCTACCATGACCCAGGTTGTTGAAAATGAAGTTACACACTTCAGTTCCTGTTTATTTGCACTGCTAGTTAGCAAAACCTGATTTTTGATTACCAAATGAAGCTATAATGTTCAAGACTTGTCTTCTAATAATCTGTAACCATTATTCTGTACTTTACACTTATTTTTCACGTAGGTTATGCAAGCAGATAATGGGTCATTGGTCTACTTCATGCCAGGAATAGATCCAGGTTACAGTTCTTACAGCACTTACTTACCTGTCAGTATGATTGGGTTTGATGGGCAGTATTTTGGGGAACAGTTATATTCACCTGGTCCAATATTCCAGTCATCAATTGCTTATCCTGGATACCTGCCAACTCCTTTCCTATATGGGGAGTCTAGCCCATCTCCGTCCTTGTGGGATCCCTCTGTTTTTGTTGGCCATGGAACATATGGCGATGGAACACCTGTTTCAAAAATGAACACGTCTAATCAGACCCACCATCCTCCTTCAAAAGATATGATGACTTCTGAATTAAGCAGTTGTTTAGAAACTAAAAGCTCCCTGCAGAAAAAGGACGCCTTGTCTAGTCCTGACATGCACACTCAAACAAAACCAGCAAGCAAGGTAAACTTGGTTGTGTGTATAATTTGTTATTTGATTTTCTAATGAGCTTTTCTAGATAATTTTGAAATATCTTGCGGAACATTTTTCTCATTGCAGTCAGATCAACTGGGCATAGGATATTTCCCATTTGCAAAACTTTTGTCACATGGCCAAGGAAAGGGTGGAATGTTCTATGTCAATGGCCCTGCCAAAGTAAACACTAGGAATTGGGGCAGCACAGAGAAGCCAAAAGCTACAATCAATATCCCTAGCATCAGAGGTTACGGTTTGTCAAATAAGCAGAATCATGGTGATAGGAAGACTAATGCAAATGTTTCTTTGACATTTGGAGGTAATGCTGCTGGATCTTTGGCTCCTGATTGGAATGGAAACAGTAACAGCGTAACTTCTGTTATTACAAGGGAACAATATAACCTACCAGACCTTTCAACCAAATACGATCACGGATTTTTCTTTGTTATCAAATCTTACAGTGAGGATGATGTTCATAAGAGCATCAAGTACAATGTGTGGGCTAGTACTCCCAATGGAAATAAGAGACTGGATTGTGCATATCAGGAGGCTCAAGAGAAAATGGCAGTGGAAGGGAGTAAATGTCCTGTGTTTCTTTTCTTTTCGGTATGTTTGTGGTTTCATGCTAACTTTTTGCCTGAATTTGGCATGTCACGTACTCATCCATTCTGTTTTATTCAAGGTTACTGACTAAAGCATTCATTTTTGTGAGCGCTCCAGGTAAATGCTAGTGGCCAGTTCTGTGGGGTAGCTGAGATGATTGGCCGAGTTGATTTTGATAAAAACATGGATTTTTGGCAACAGGAAAAGTGGAGTGGTTATTTCCCAGTAAAATGGCATATTATAAAAGATGTTCCAAACCCCCATTTGCGACATATTATACTGGAGAACAATGAAAACAAGCCCGTCACTAATAGCAGAGACACACAGGAGGTATGCTTTATTTTCCGTTGTTTTATTGTGGGTAAAGTTTGGTTTCTAGTTTTGTCCTTAGGCTCCTCAACATGGTACAACGTTTGTGATATTCCTTTTCCAGATCAGGTTCTCACAAGGAATAGAAATGCTGAACATATTCAAAAACTATATTTCAAAGACATCTATATTGGATGATTTCGATTTCTATGAGAGCCGCCAGAAGGTGATGCAAGAGAAAAGATTAAGGTCATTGATGTTGGATGAACAGGTACAGGTTTGATACATCCTTGTGATTTCTACTGAGCTGAGACAACGCTCTTATTTTGTGTATACTGATTATTTTTCCATTGCAATCTGTTGGGTTTGTGTATCTAAGAGTGGAATAATGGAGTGGGGGAATCATATTCTGTCAGAATCAAGCATACGTAATCTGTTAGGATTAATAGGGTGGTGTGCTTTGTCATTGGATCCTGAAATTGATGCTAGGGTGGTGTGCTTTGTCATTGGATCCTGAAATTGATGCCTCTTGTCTTTCCCCATAAAAATAACAAATAAAGTTGGTGGGGAGTGGTTTCTTAAATGCCATTATTTGGTCCTATCTTCTTCTTTGCTTCTTGGTAATTAAGAAAGTGGGTTCGTGCCAAAAAAGTAAGTTAGGTACAAGATTATAAATTGATTTATTAAGCAAAAGAATGATGATGTAGTAATCCAGAAATTGTGTAATCTAATAGATAAATAAATCTTAGGTATAATTTTTCACAGAGCCATGGCCATGAACTAAGGGCTTCAAATATCCAAGGGACTGCTGTCATTAGCTTTAGTGGGCTCATCTTGTTATTGTTTTATTTTTCAGAACCTTGTTCTTGCCATTTATTTTGCAGGGAAGAGCAGCTGAGTTGAATGCTGGTTTGCAGTCTCTCGACATATCAGCTGGTGAGAACATGGAAAGAAGTCTCATCAAATCAGGCAAGCAAATGAATGAATGAATTAACACAACAAATACTCATCTTCTCATGTCTTCTTCTACTAAAAGCTGTTTGGCGGCTCTTTGAAACCGGAGCCCGTTGCTGTCGATCGAAATATGCTTACATTTTCATTAAAAAAAAAAACGCCCTTTGTTTGTGCAACTTGAAAAGATTTTAAAACAAAAAATTACCAAAAAAAGAAGTACAAAGGAATGCGATTTGGATGGGTGGGATCATGTGGCGGTTTGTTGAGTAACAATGAATGTGGGATCCAAGGCGCCGTGTTTCTTTGTTTTTTTTTTCTTTTCCTTTAAATTTTAGATTCTGTAGTCTGTACCACATAAGATGCTTAATGCCTCGATATTCCATTAATTACACTGGCATGGGGAGTTGGCCTTCTTCAGGTTTTGTTTTTCTTTTTTCTTTTTTCTTTTTTTGTTTTGCCTTGCATTTCTAAACCAACCTTTTCCGAAAAGCTACCTCTCTATCGTAGCCTCACCTATATTGTAAAGGCAAAAATATAATGCGCCCCTTTATTTTAAAAATGGACATATTGTTCCTTTTGATTACCAATCAAATGAGTTTAAAATTTAAAAAGACTTTCTATTCCTGTATTATGATGACATCACCATATTTATACCTGTTGTATTTTTTGGACAAAAATATCCTGTCTTTTGTTGATTAAAATATATTAAATACTCATATTTTTTTGCTTTATTTTATCATGCTCTCTATTTAAAAAATAAAAATTATTTTAAGTATAAATTGCATTTTGACTGTTAATAAATGAAAAAGGAAAAAATTATTAAAAAAATTGTTTCCACAATTGTATTTCATGACCGTCAATATATGAAAAATTAAAAAAGAAAATTTATTTACGAAACAAAATTAAAAAATAAAAAAAAATTTATTGAAAGTGTCATTTTTTTAATAGTTGTACGTTCTAACTTTTAATTGACGAAAAAAATTACAAAATTTTGTTTATGGGTTATCTTCTCACCATTATTTCAAAAAAAAGAAAAATATTAAAAATAAAAAATGTCATTTTCTTTAAAATTGTGCTGCTTGAGATACTTTTACCCTTAAAAAAAGATTTAGAAGAATTATTTTTTCTGTTCAAAGAAAAAAAAACAAAAATTCATTCTAACTCTTTAAAGTAAAAAACATCTTGAAGCACAATAAAACAAATATTGTCAGATTGGAATAAAAAAACATAATAACAATCTTAATAATATTATTAGCTCAGCGATTCTAAAAAAAAAAAAGGTAAACAATAACTTGATTTTGCTTTGATCCAAATAAAAATATCAAAGCTAATCTCCGATAGTTACAAAAGGACTATGAATATTTCACGGGATCAGCTTTAAAAGTTACTAAAGTGCTATCCATATTTCAGTTTGTCCAGGATTAGCATATGAATAATAACTTAAATATCTAAACAAAAGACAATCCATAATACTGAAACTACAGTCAAAAGCTAGACTCTTCCAAATCAAATAGTTAGTGGTGTTCCCCACTTTCTAGACCACCATCCCTAGGGGTAAGCATTATTCGGGCCGGCCCGAATTAATTCAAGTAATAAAATTCTAAAATACGGGTAAATCGGGTCGGGCCGGGTATTACCCGAATTGTATTCGGTTTGGGACGGGTAACTCCGAAAAAAATTCGGGTTACCCGATTACCCAAATTAGGTTTAAAAGAATTATGAAAATATAAGCTTGTAGAATTAACAGATTAATTATGTTAGTTAATTAAAATATTTGGTTATATTATTAGTGAATTCAACTATTTGTTTTGTTTTATGTCTCTCAAATGAGATATGAGAATGTAATTCAAGTATTTAGTTATTTTGTGTAATTTTTGAAAGAGAACCAAACAAAATTTCGGATAACCAAAAATTACCCGAAATTTTTCCGAATTACCCGATCGGGCCTCTAAGTTCGGGTAATGAAATTTTGGGTTCGGCCCGGGTAAGATGAAAATTTTTTTGGGTAATTCGGGCTTTACCCGAATAGTGAAAATTTGGTCCGATTAGCCCGAATGCTCACCCCTAACCATCCCTACAAAAATGCACTCCAACAGAAGAATGTTGATTGATCAACAAGTATTCACCACCTAGATTGATGCATCTCAATCTACAAAAATTAAGTGTACAAGTGTGAAAAATATGAAATAACTATGGAAATAATTAAATACAAATAATAATAAAAAACATACTCTAGGTGTAGGTTCTGATTATTCCTTTGTTCTAGGTGCAGGTTTTGATTTTTCGCTTGTTCCACTAGTAACAACACTTTCTTGAGAATTATTAAATTCCTAAAAAACGCACACATATTAAAAGAGAATATATATTGAATCATACAATAACAAAGGTTAAGTAAGTGAAGTAGATCTTGTCAAAAGGAACAAATGAATGCATGTTTGAAAACCCAATGCCATTCCACACTCCTATTCCACACAAAGGCCCATTTTTCTTTCCAACCATTGTTTGCACCTCCACTTTGTCCTTTGTCATTTCCTCTACCCCTTCCCCTTCCCCTTCCCCTTCCCCTTCCACGCCTCCCTCTTCCACCTACTACTATATTCTTAAAACTTAGCGATCTATTCAAGCGATTAATTGAACCAGTATTTTCATGATTAACATGCTCAGTTTTAGCATTTTCATTATACACAAACTGAGGCTCTAAATTCTCAGCTTTTGGAGCATCCTGCATAGATAAAAGTAAAACCAAAGTAAATTAGAATTTTGTATAATACACATCTTCAGTAAAAGTAGGTCCAACAATCATTATAGAACAAAATACCTGGAATCTCAGAAAGCCATTTATAAGCCTCAGCATCAACAACTTGCATTTCTAGCATTTTCATATTGAATCTATCTTCAGTGTAAGCCCTAGCAGCAGCCTAAAGAATGTCTCTAAGTATCTTGTCTTTGAATCTAAGCTTACAATTAGCATAGAGTTGTCTTACACAGAATCTGTGTTCAACTCCTGGAAACATGTTCTCAAATGTTTCAACAAGTCCCTAGAAAAGACAAGCACACACATTATTATGCAAAATAATTGAAATGAACAATGTAAATGGAATGAACAGTGCAAATGCATACCTTTTGTCTATCTGAAATGAAGACAACTCTTTTTTCCATTGGAGAGCCAATTTGTTGAGTTAATAGGTCAAAAACCAAGACCAACTATCTTTGCATTCTGATCCCACACAAGCTATAACTAAAGGGTATATTTGGTTGTTTGAATCTCTTGCAACTACATGCAATAAATGACCCTAAAAACTCCTCTCAGATGGCACTCGTCTAACCTATCACAAGTCTACAACCCTAAAAAAATCCATGTTTTTGTGCAGAAAACATAACAAATAATCTTTTAAAATTGGATTTCGATTCATTAAAGGGACTTCAGATTGTATAACAGCAAGTGATCCAAGATTCCTCTTTACTATTGTAGCACAATAATCTCTCAACCTAACATATTGATCTTTGTGCTCAACTTGGATCAATTTAAATGCTTGTCTATTTGCTTAATGAGCTTGCCATGGAAAAACATGAATCTTGAATTTTTGTTTCACATCCTTATGAAATCTAGTCACATTCCACTTTGGGTCATCAACTAATTTTATGATGAACTGGGTCACTAGCCATCTGGAATTAGCAGTTTTGTTTCTATAAGACCATTTACACCTGTGAGGATTACCTTTTATAGATTTAACTTACATGGCTGTAGTTTTCTGATAGTAGCTTGCATATATCCTCCATCCACACATCTTTTTACAGATTGAACTAATCTTATCTTTTTCATTCTTTTTGAATTTCAACTTAAATTTTGGTTCAAAGAGCTTAGGAAATGGATGGGTTTAGGTATTCTAGGATTAATTTCATGCTTTGGGTTCTTTAAGT
>JAOQMQ010000002.1:16605505-16618568 GCA_027563845.1 Erythroxylum subrotundum | reverse complement strand
AAGTCAAACTTCATTAAATAAGCTTTAATCAATTAATCCAAAAACCATAAAATTCAATCCACTTTCGGTTCCAACAAGTTTTAAAGGTCCATTTTCGGTCCCACCAAATATATTCAATAGTTTAGGACCCAATTAACAGTAGAAAATCAACCGGTTCGCCACTTGACGATTTTTTTTCTGGTCCGAAAATTTTCCGGAGAAAATTCCAGAAAAATTCCTAAAATTCTCTTAAAATATAAAACATTCAATGGCTCACTCAGAATAATTTTTCAAACCCAAAAACCACGTTAATCACAATAAAATTGCCTTAGGCACAAACACCGAGAATGTCATGTATGCATGGAACAATACTAATAGATCCTTATCAATCTCATCCTCCTCCAATTTACTATTTTACCCTTCCTGTCGGGGGTGGGATGTTACAAGACTACTCCTGCCTAAGCAAGTCCATGGTTTCCTTACAAATGGGAAAGGAATTAGCCTTTACCTTGCTCCCCAATAACTTGCCTTTGGTGTATAACATCTCTTCCTTTATCCTCATCTTTTCACCTTTCTGATCCTTACCTTAAATTCCTCCGCACCTTACTCTTCTAAATTTAGAGACTTCTCACTTTCTCCAACCTTATCCTCCTCTTTTTGATGTCCCTTCTTTAACCACCAAGTGTCAATTTTGACCTTTTATTACTTCCCTTTGCTTCCCCTTGTTAATGATTCTTTCTTAAACCACTTCCCTCCTCTCTCCTTTACTCTTCCAACTTCCCCTAAGACTACCTCCAAGCTAGCTTTTTGACCCCAAATCCCTATTCCCCTAAAGAAAATATAGCTTAGTGCAAAATTGTGAATAGGAATGGTATTCATGGTAAGCTCTCTTATTTTCCCTTCTCTTATAAGAATGAGGTAGTTTTTCCCCCTCTCGAGATTTTGCAAGTTAAAGTTGCATGCCAGAACTCTTCCCTATTTAGTTACTTTCTTGATAAGATGCAATCTTTTCCCCAAATGAAACGCTAAACTGTGTCAAAGTAGGGTAATCTAGGCCTAGAGAAAACCTTGTTAACTGAAGATGGTGTTCTCATATTTAAGTTCAATCATGAGGATAGCTTGCCAAGTAATTTGGAGAAAGGGTCATGGAATTTTATTAACAAACTCATAGTGCTTTAAAAATAAAGACCTGGGTTGGGATTAGACATGAGAAAAAGGATGTAGTCCCAATTTGAGTTAACTTTTACAATATTCCATTAGAATATTGGATAACTTCATGTTTACTTTATCTGGCTAGTGCCTTGGGTAAACCTCGATGCCTTGATTCTTAGATGGCCGAACTTGAAAAAATTAGTTATACAACAATATGCCTAGAAGTTGGAACAAACAATGAACTCCTAAATTCTCCAACGATCAGCAAACTAATAGAGTTTGGTGAGATGTTAACCATTGAAATCTTAGTTTCTTACAAATGGAAACCTACTATAGTCCAAAAGAAATATTGGACAACTAAGACATGGCTTTCAAAATTGGTACTTATATGGAATGGATGGACCTAAAGGATACTTCATCTATTGAGCAAGCTTATGTTAGAAATGTTATTGAAGTTACAAAACAAGTTCAAACTAATGAAAATGTTGAAAGTACTAAAACAAAGATGATGGAATCGACTCTGATGCCCAACTCTTTATCCCTACCCAACACAACTAATGTTTTACCTCATCAAGTGTGCAACCCAAATCCCTAACTAGTTCTTATCCTATCATTTAACATTAAGATGCAATCTATCTTTTACCTGAAGTTACTTCTCGACTAGAGAATACCCCTAAATTCAATCAAAATATGACTTGTCTCAAGTCATTCAGTTCATCCTTAGTAGAGACCTCTAAAGGCATTTCAAAAGGATTCATTCCCTATATTACTCTAGGGGATTGCTCTAGAGAAGACTCTTTTCTCACTACTGAAAAAAGGCTTGGTAGAAAACCTAAGAAGAAAACCATTTTTAGAGTCTACCCATCTAATCATCTTTAAATGTCATTTGTTCCTAGAAACTTAGAGGACTTAATGCTCCTCATAAACAATAGTTTATTAGGGATCTTATTTTAGATAAAAGCCTATTTCTTTATGCCTTTTGAAAACCAAAATAAAAGAAACTACCTTAGGTGACAATCTTTAGTTTTTGGGAAAAATTGTTGCTACCTTTCCAATCACTAATTCCATTACAATGAGAGGATCATTGTCATATAACATGGATCTTATCCAAGTCATTAAGTTATTCATCTCAGATTAAGTAATTCACCTTACTTGCTCTCTTTCTTTCCCCCCTTCACTTATCACTATTTCTTTTATCTATGCAGTAAACTTGGCTTTTTAGAGAGAGCAACTATGGAATGACTTAAAGAAGCTTCAAGCTAGGATCCAAACTCCCTAGCTACTATTAGGGGACCTTAATGGTATTTTAAACTCATAAAAGGCTAAAGGAAGAAGTCTAAAAATTAAGAAATGTGAATGATGAACTTTGTTCTTTAATTACACATATTGGGGTTCTTATTTTGAATTTTGAAGGGCATCCCTTCACTTGAAATAATAAACAACATGGTGACTGGCTCGGTAGGAGGACGCTTGATAGGGTTTTGGTTAATTCACCCTGGTTGAACAAATTCCCCTCTATTCATACCCATTATAGTCTTTCACTATGCTCTATTCACTCTTTTAGAAAGGTTTTGGATTTTGCCACTAGAAGCCATACCAAACCCCGTTCAGATTTAACAACTATTTAGCCAATGTAGTAGATTTTTGATAGGGATGTCAAGAATGGTCTACAAGAATAATTTGTTAGATGCAAAGCTTACTAGATGATGAGGAAATTGAGAGAAATAAAAATGAGCTCAAGAAACTTACTAAGAGATTGCTTCTATACATAGAGGCAAATGTTAGAGAAACCAAAGAATTGCTTATTTCTATTTAGAAATGCTACAAGCATCCATTAATGCTTTGCTTAAAAACCAAGAGCACCAATATTAGGGAACTACATCCAAGATCATGTTATAAATAATTCTTTATTAAGGCTTAAGTCAAGAATACAATGGATTAAAAAGGATGATTAGAACATAAAAAACTTCCAAAACTTGATTTTAGCCTGAAGGAATCAAAATAAGATCATCACTCTACTTGATGCTTTAGGAATTTTACGTATTGAGTAAGGAATGCTTAAAACCATATCCTTTAATTACTTTAAATTCTCCTTGGGGAATAATTAAACTATAAATTTTGTATATAAGAGCCTAATTGCTCGGTAAACTTAAGCTTAGACCATTCTTAGACTGATTTTCTCATGAACCCTTTTAATACTTCCGATGTACAAGTTGCTTTCTTTAGCCTTAATCCTAATAAAGACCCAGGTCTATATGGTTTCAATGCTCCATTCTTCTAAAGAATATGGAATCTTACTAGAGATTTAGTTGTGGAAGTTGTGTTGAAACTTTTTAAAAGCAAGAAAATGCTCAAAAAGTTTAATAAGACTTGCATTTGTCTCGTTCCTAAAAAACATAATTCCTCCTCTCTACTTGACTTTAGGCTTATCTCTTATTATAAAGTAAGCTACAAGTTCATCTCCGAATCTTGAAATTACTTATTAATCCTTATCAAAGTGCATTTATCCAAGAAAGAAATATCGGTGATAATATTCTCTTCAAGAATTCTTCAAAGATTATAATACCATATCCTCAACCAAGTGATGCACCTTGAAGATTCATTATAATAAGGATTTTGATTCAATATATTAGAGATTCATTATTAAAGCCTTCATGGTTTTGTCTTTCCTAGTTTATTTATTAAATGGATTCGAGCATGTGTAATCACAACTTCCTTTAGCATTATAGTCAACAATGAACTACCTATGATCTTTCATGGTGCTAAGGGCCCTAGGTAAGAGACCTTTTATCCTCTTATCTATTCACCCTAGTCATTGAAATTCTCACTCAGCTGCTTGCTAGAAATAAAGAGATAAGAGGCATGCTTAGTTATCATCATAAATACAAACAATTTAAATTCTTTAATTTGGCTTTTGCTAATGATTTCCTTCTATTTTGTGATGATGATTCTCCTTCACTTGATATATTCATGAAATCTCTCAATTCTTTCTCTAAGTTGCCAGGTTTGTTCATTTTTTCAGTAAAAAATATTATATATGTCTCGCTAGGAGCCCTAAATATGGCTTCTCTTAGCAATATCTCAAGTCTCCTTCCTAACAAGCGGAGTTCCTATTACCATTAAAAAGCCCTCTTTCGGATATTGTACCCCCCACTTGAAGTAATTAAGAAGAAGATTTTTAAGAAATAGATTTTTTTTTCTTTCATATGCAAGAAGACCTCAATTTATTTTATCAATCCTTGGAAACCCTCACATTCATCAGAGCTCCCACTTGGTGCTTCGCAAAATCCTTATCAAAGATATTTAAAAAAATGGTCAAGGATTTTCTTTGGTCTAATGATGTTCTAAGGTCCTCCTCTACTAAGGTTAAATAGATTGAACTTTGTTGCCTTAAAGATGAAGAGGGGTAGAATTGTATCAATAAGAGCAATGAACCATATGCTTCTAAAAAAGGGATATGGAGAGTATTCAATGACAAATAAGTAATAAGGGTTGGATGAATGCATATATATACTATTTAGCCAATAAGAGCTTATAGGGTATGAGAACAAACAAGGAGCATTCATAGACATTAACTTAAATGCTAAGGATGAATAAACAACTCAATTTAAAATTCAAAAGTTTGATTGGCAATGGACAAGATACTTAGTTTTGGTATGATAACTTGTGCAATTATAGGACCACTGCATATAAAAACTTATTCAAATTTAATGAGGTTAAGACTCTTTGGTATTGCAAAAGTGAAAGAAATCGTCCATATAAAGGAGTGGTGTGGCAGCAGAAGGAGTTGATCCCTGATAGGGGCAAACTTTCCTTGTTACATGCCTGATCTATGTTCCTCTAACTCCATAATCTAATTGAGAGATAAATTCAATATATTCAAAAATAAATCTTGTTTGAAAATATTCAGGAAATTACATCATAAGATTAATTGTTCAAATCTGGTATAGTTCAAATCTCACTATCCAAAGTCTTGTTTACATTTGGCTAACTCTTAAGCAAATATTGAAAATAAAAAATAGCCTTAAAGGTTACTTAGACTTGACTTGCCAACTTTGTAAGCTCCTTTGAGAATCAACAAACTAATTATTCTTTAAGTGCCAATATTCTTAGGCCTTGTAGAATCAGGTCCTTCAACTCTTTAATTGTTCATACCAAGAAAAGGATTGACCAAGAGTTCTAAATTAGGGAGGTGACTCCAAAGTATTCAAAATAACTCTTAGCTATTGCATTGGAAGGAAAGGAATAATTGAATTATAAAGGTAAATTTGTTGATAACTCTACATTCATTGCTAAAACTATGAGTAGGGTTAGAGAAGTAACAGTGGCCTTTAGAGCTAACGAGAGAGCAACTATCCAATCAAGGCTTAGCTAAAATTTGACTAGTAGATATTTAGCTTAAGATAGTAAGATCCTATGATTAGAGAAGTAACAGTGGCCTTTAAAGCTGACGAGAGGGCAACAATCCTATCAAGGCTTAACTGAAATTTGACCAGAATTGTAGATATTTAGCGTAAGATAACTAAAGTCACCTAAGAGAAGATCCTAAGCGGCTTATTTCTCTTCTCCCTTGTTCAACTTTATTTTACTTGATTACTTTTAGTTGATAACTTAAGATCTTTATGAATCCTTCCGTCTTGATCAACTCTTCCGTCACCTTTGTAAAGCTTTTGCTTCTCTCTTATTAATTCATCATTCAATTTTCAAAAAGAAAATATATTAAATTACAAATTCTGTAGTATATTACATAAAATTAACTTGAAAATTTGAAAAGATATTTACTCAATTTTACAAGCTAATTAACTAACAGCCACATTTGAATTATAAAGACAAATGCACGTATAAAAGGCAAGAAAAGATTCAAGGGGAACGGGACGTACACTTTGCTTAATGCTGTAATTAACCAACGGAAATTGTATTAGTACATAGATTTTATAGAAAAAAAGAAATCAACCTTGTTGACCAGGAGGTGGAGGTTGTCCACGTCCACCTCGAACTATGCGTGCACCACGACCACGCACTCTTCCACTTCCACGGCCCCTAGCAGTTACACCGGGAGACGAAAGAACTGCAGCCCCCGACTGTCTCAGCATTGCCCTCTGCCTTGCTCTCTCTGCCAGATTCACCACTGTAGATGTGCTGGCACCCGTCGATGCTGACACCTCCTCCTGCTGTTTAACCTCTTCTCCCTCAGTCACATTGGAACCAAGCACTTGTTTTGAAGCTTCAACTTCTGAAGGAACTGTGCTACTACTAGTTTCTTGAGTTTGATCAGTCTCCATTGCAATAACCTGGTCATTCCACTTATCGTCAGAAACTTCAACATTTGACTTGTCAGAACCTTCACCATTCTCCTCGCCTCCATCATTCTTCTCATCAGTGGTAACCTCGGGAGAGTTCATCTCACCCAACTCCATTCCTCCGCCAACCATGGCTTCATCATCAATCCTTACCGGTGAAGCCACTGGAGTAGAAATGCCAGTGTCAGGCATACCATCTCCCCTCTCTGGGGTTCCAGTTGCAGTCAAGGCATCAGCAACTTCCTCAACTTCTGCAACATTAGGGACTAGCTCTCCCTCTTCCCTCTCAGTTTCCTGTTCCACTGTGGATTGCTGGTTTTCTTCCACATCTGCTCTTGAACCTTCTTCAAACTGCATTGCAGTTCCAATTGGCCTATCATGAGCCTCTTCAACAGTGTTAGCGTTCTCATTCTGGTTCTGGTTGATAGCAGTCTCTAGCTGTTCAGATTCTTTTGGTGGTTCAGATTTTTCTCCAGCAGTCCCAATCTCTTGCTTCTCAATACATTCCTCATTTGAGCTTCCAGGTAAATCAGCAGCAGCATCGGAAGGTTCCTCTACTGCTTGCATACTTACCAGCGCATCTACTGAAGGAGCAAATTGACCTTCTGCATCCTCTGGTTGCTGATCAGAACCTTTGGGTCTTTTTACCACAGGAGCCGATACATGAGGCCCTATCTCTTCCTGTCGTAATTGCTCATTCAAATCAGATGCAGAAGAAGATGAAGCTTGGCGTTTGCGAGCCAATGGCTGAGACAATGAAGTGGATTTCCGTTGACTGTCAGAATCTTGAGATGTAGCTAGTTTCTCTCCTGTGTTGGATCCATCAGCTTCTGACACATCTGCTACATCACCCTGAGGCTCTTCAGGTTTAACAAGCCGGGGCCTTACTAATCTCCTCCCCACTTTTCGGGTTTCAACACCAGTCTTGGGTAGTGAAATTCGTTTTTCTTCTGCCACTTTAGCAGCCAAGTGACTTGTGGGAACAGCAGAGGTGGTGATAGCACTCACAGATGACACTGCCTGACCTGCAGATAAATAATTGCATAAAGGGACAATTGGTCGTCATGTTACATAGTACTTAAAGTTAATAATGAACATTTCACAAACTAAAACTGGTATTTGCAATCAATGAGAATTACCAGAAGCTACAGCTGTAGAAGTATCTGATATGGAAGTAGTTTCTATTGGAGCACTAGCACCAAGCTCAATGGAGACGGAATGCGCTACCCTTTCAAAACTTTCAACAGCAGAAGAATATGGAGCAAATAGATCATCCAGTATAGTCCCAGAAAGAATTTGAACCACAGATGTACCCTGAAACAAATCAATACTATGAATGTCCAAAAATAGTATTTGACGCAACACAGATGACACTGTATAAGTATGTCAAAGTTAAAGTGATCCTGAAAAGGAAAACCCAAAAACTGATCCAGAAAGAAAACAGCAAAAAAGAAAAGTACGGCAAAGTTCCCGTAGAAAGTGAGGCTGTTCAACCAATATTAAATTCAGGAAAAAGAAAAATGTATCATTCTCTATTCAGAAAACTAGAAAGGTTTGGAAACCATGTTACTTTTGTTCTCCCAAGTTTGTATCATTCATGAAAAACACTTGAATCATGCTTTTCAAAAAAAATGTATAAAGTGGTTGAACTTTCCTTATTTTCTAACTCTGCAAAACACTATTTTCTAATTTAACAAGATACTCGTGAAATGTAATTTTATGCTCCTGTATTCATTCTACTATTCTCATTAAAGTGGCAACCTTTTCCCAATTACATTAAATTCATTGGGCCATTTTTACGAATTACGCAACTGCTATGCAACATTCGTTTGAAACATGGAATTAAAAAGAAGGGGAAATGAGCTGGAAATCCTCACCTCTGGAAGGTTGCCCTCTGCATGCTTCAGCTTTTCTATTTCATCTGATATTTGCTTCACCGACTGCTTATGTTTCTCAAGTTTATCTACAAACTGTGCTTTTGCCTGTAATAGATAGAAGTAGTGCATTAATGACATAGATGAAATCAAAATATAAATCCCTCAAATTAGAGAAAAATACAGGTAAGCTATCTTATTACTGTTTCATTGACAACCATACAATTTAGTGCTGTAACGGTAGGCAGGCAAATTTTTAAAAGAATCAAAATGTTGGCCCTCAAAACAGAAATTCTAATTTTCTTTTACTGTCTCAATTTCTGGAACCTTTCATTTTTACACCTACCTGCCTTCAATCAAGGAGAATGTTTGTTGACAAGGTAAACCGTGTATAAGTTCAAAGAAGAATGTACAAAGAACCTGATCAACATTTTTATATGAGTCCATAATTGCTTTCTCTGTATTCTGGCGCTTTACTTTCTCTGCCCGCTGATCCTCCTTTTCCTTCTTCAGCTCCTCTCTCTGTCTCTCAACTGTTTTCTCCAGAATCTAGATGACAATATTACAAAATAAAACATGTGGAAAATTGGTTAAGGAAATTAAAATAGGTAAAATGACTTAATTTTATTTTCAACAAACCTGTATCCTATGATCTTTCTCCTCCTTCTCCTTCATGATTTGCTCACCACTAACATTTCCAATGGGTCTTTTACCTGTTAGGTAGAATGAATTAAGTATACGAGGCACATGATAGCCTATCAATTATACCATTTAGAAATAGCCTATTAATTAGACCATTATTTTTCCAAATGAAAGAAGCACCTTGTTTTAAGTCCTCAATATGCTTAGAAAGTGCTTGTTTCTCTTTGCTGGATTCTTCCTTCTCCTTGGACAAAATATCACATTTTTTCTGCAGAATGTCAAGTAATCGGCTAAGAAAAAGCCATTGAAGTAAAAGGTCTCATGGTTATATATGAGCAGTACTACATCAGATCTTTTATTTGGAAGAAGCAAGATTATTTCTCAACCTTCCACTGAACTACCAACTTCTTCTGCTTCTCAAAATCAGATCTCAAAGCAGCCTGTATATAAAGAGACAGTATTACACAATCAATGCAGCAAGTACAGACTAACAAAACTAAATAATACACGTAGTGCATTGTAAAAATGACTATGCTATTAACCTCAGTTTGCAGAAGTTCATTTATCCTTCTCTCCCTCAGATTCAGCTCTGTTTCACTCTTTGTGAGGTCCTGTTCCAATCTGGATATAGTCTCCTGTTGTTTAGACATGAGACTTTTAACTTCTTCTATCTCACCTTCCTTGTCTTTCAGTTTCTCCTGTTACGGAACCAAGATGATATGTAGGGGAAAGGATACAAACGATAATAATAAATGATGATAGGCATTAGATTTCAATATTCAAAGCATATAAGAAAAAAGTTCTCAAAACAACATTTTTTAGAGTAAAATCAAGTGACAACCATCTATCTGTTTTAGTGACAACATCATAAGCCCCAATACAAGCAAGGATGACCAAAAAGTGCTTTAAACAACTTGATTCAACAGATAAGTCCAGGAAGCATCCTAATTGCAAGAAAATCCAAGGAAAGATATTATATTCATTCCAAGTATTTTATTATTAAGAGGTCAAACATCTGATGAATTTTAACCAAAAAGAATCAAAACCATAAAAAAAAAAAGCAAAAATCTTTTCCAAAACAAAATGAGTATAATATATACCCATACCTGCAGTTGTTGAAGATCATTCTTCATCCGATCATAGTCTTCTACATCTATGTTTCTACTTCTCTCAAGCAGCTGTAGAACACCATACTTTGAAACCTTAACTAAAAAGAAATTCTCAAAGAAAAGACATTTTGACAATAAAATACCTCAGAGACTCTCCTTTCAAGATGACCTTTCTCCACCCTTTCCAATTCAATCTCTTTTCTACAAGCTTCTATCTCAATTTGTCTTTCCCGCAATATAGATTCTAGACTGTCAGAATGGGCACTAGCCTTTTGTGCTACTTCACGCAATTTCTACAACATAAGGTAACAACTTGAAATCGTGGGTACCAAAAACATCAATAGTACAGGAAAAATTTAATATGGAGATAGCATCTCAACATCACATCTCATATAAGCTACAAAGATTACCTCACATTCCTCAAAATTATGTTTATTTTCTTCTCTCAATTGCATGTTACTTTCACGAAGTAAGTTCATCTCTCTAACCTGCCAAGAATTTAATACAAGCTTATAAAGAAGAAGATTGCAAGTGATTTCATAATTAAGGAGGATATGATGAAAGAACATTCATAAAAATTCAAGTTTCAGAACGTGGAAAGAAAAATCAAAGAATAAAAGAAATACAGCAATGCAGTTACGTTTTCCTCGCTCCAAAAATTGAAACAGAGAAAGTCATACCTGAAGTTGAAGAGAATTGATTTCTTCTTCCGAGAATAATAATGCCCTTGAATTTGCTCGCTCAGTATGCAGTTTAGCTTGGGCAGTTTCTGCTGCTTTAAGAGCACTCTCAAGCTACATATAAATGGAAAGAAATATTAATACTCACAAATAATAGCAACAATGACTGCAATGTCCGTCAATGAAAGTGCGACAACATGTCAAAAATCATACGTCCAGTCACAAATATAAAAATGACAGCAATTTCCACCCCATATATCACATCACACAATACGCAAAATGGTTACAGGTCTTAGTCATTCAAAATGGGATGAAATGGAAAATAAAAAACAAACTACTGATTTGAATCAAAAACCTTTAATGCCCCCAACTTTTCCCAATGAATGTGCATAGTCACAAACATGCATAGTCAAAACAATAATGGAACACCGGTACAGATATACCTGATAAAAATGGGTGTCAGTTTTGATAAAGCATACACAAATTATGCCAGAATGTGTAACACGAACCAGTACAGGTTGTACATTTTAGGATAAATCAAAATGTAAAATCGCAGAGTACAATCATAGCACATCGAAGAAACAGGAGATACTCTGATGCGATGACACATCATGTACATGGCAGCAGATTACATGACAGTGAGTAACAATGATAAAATAAATAAATAATGGGGAAATTGATTCCAACAAACATACTTGTGATTGAAGTCTCAGTTTTTCCTGCTTCAACAAGGAAATCTCTGTTTCCGCCTGCCAAAACAATAGGCAGAAGTCATGGAAATCCATTTTCTGTTGGGAGACAAGAAAGAAAAATTTGAACAGAAAAGACTTACGATTTCCTTTGACCTCCGAAGATAGCTAACTACATTCTGCAAACCAGAATCACTATATTGGTCAGAAGCCCTTCCAGAAGAAATTCCAGCAGAATTGCTTTCCTTCTCAGCGATATGAATATGCAAAGCCTCAAGTCGACTATGCAATATTTTGTTCTGCAGGAATAAAGATAGAGAGGTTGATAAAGAATACAAATAGATAAACCAGACAGGCAGTAAACTCACATCCTAGAAATGCCGAAGTCAAAAATAATACTGTGTTACTAGCAATTTTCCACATATCTGTTAGTTCATATATCAACCGTCAAAAATAATACTGTGTTGCTAGCAATTTTCCAAATACCTGTTAGATTAATCAAAATGGAACTTTATATTGCATTAGTATGATTGAGTATTGTGAAATCTGGAATAGCTAAATATCTCAAGAGCAACCTATGAATAAACATGATCAGTTAAGAGCTTCTCAGCAAAATAGTTGAGGTAAATAAAACACCATAAACTAAATCTGTGAAATGCAGGCAAGTATAGTGACTCAGTAATATGCAGATATGTGTGTGTGAGAGAGAGAGAGTGAGAGTGAAAGAGAGAGACGGGTGGGTGGGAGTAAAATGATGTGAAAAAATTGTCCTTTCTGCAAACATTCAGAACACATCAACAGATATTAAATATTAAAAGTATGTCTATGTCAAATTCACCATGACATTTGTCAAACATAAGTAGACAGTCAATAGATTTGTTTAAGGTCGCAAACAACTAACATGAAAAAACTACACAACAAACAATGAACCTGACAAGACAAGTTCCTATTAACATTACAAAGTTTGATATAGAATATGAACCCAGCATTCATCAGAACCAAATGTATGTCCATGGGGGCCATCCATAGCCTTTATGTAGATCATTGAAAATAAAAGAAAGTAGAACACCAATAAAATTAAGCATATATATCAAGTAAGAACCTGCTCATTGAGTTCTTCATATTTTTTCTCAGCTTGTTTCTTCGATTCCTCAAGCAACAATTTCTCAGTTTCCCACTTACTCTTCAGTTCATCCTGTAAGTTATATAAGATAAAAAAGAAAGAATTAACAAAAGTTTGCAGACAGACATTTGAGACTCGATGCAGGGCAAGTGCTGAACACTCAAAAGTATATAAACAAATGTTTTTCTATCCATCAGTAGCAAATAAGAGTAGAAGGTAAGAATTAACAAAAGTTTGTATAACTGACATTTGAGAATCGATGCAGGAATAAGTGTTTTGAACACTCAAAAGTATACAAACACATTTTTTTATCCATCAGCAGCAAATAAGCGCACAAAGTAAGAATTAACAAAAGTTAGCAGAACTGACATTTGAGAAGCGATGCAGTAATAAGTGTTTTGAACACTCAAAAGTAAACAAACACAGTTTTATCAATCAGTAACAAATTCAACAAAAGTCTGATCTGAAAAAAAAATATATATATATATATATTGTAATATATATATATATTGTAA
>JAOQMQ010000002.1:16580057-16605405 GCA_027563845.1 Erythroxylum subrotundum | reverse complement strand
TATTACAATATGAAAAGAATAATAAAGAATCCACGTCCTGGAATAAAGGCTTCGCTGAACAGCTTAAAACCTCTTCGCTCAATGATTCTTGATATAGTATTAAAACTTTAACTGAGAGGCCTCAAGTTAGATTGGGTACCCTTGACAAGATATGGTGAGCTGTGGTTCTTGATAATTAACCCTAATCAGCTTCTATGCAAGAACAATCACAAATGATCAGGCTTGGGTTTCATCCAAACCTTAAAAATTTTTGGTACAGCCAAAAGAGGCATGCAATATTAACTTTAGAAATCATAGACAAAAGATAGCAGTTACTGAGTATTAAACATGTCAAAGGAAACAAGTAAATGGTAGGGAAAAATGAAGCTGAAAAATGAAAAATATAACCGCGAAATAATGTTTTCAACGCCAAGGAAAGCAATTAATAAGCTGCATCAAATGTAAAGCGAAGTTACATTTTCACTTTTCAGTCCATCTGCCAGTTTGCGCATATCAGATGCTTCCTTTTGTAAAGAGGCAAAAGCTTGCGAAGTTTTTGCCAATTCCTGGATTGTCTCAGATTGTAAAATGACCTGACAATGACAAAGAACAGTTCAAGATCACCACTCGGTGCAAATTTAATTTGTGATTATAGTGAATAGTACATATGATTCTCCAACAAATGTGTTATAATAAATCTGATAGATTTTTCCAGAAATTATCAACTGTTCAAAGAGAATTGAAACCCTAGATCTTTTCCATCTATGCAAGGACAATTTGCGAGCATCATTAATTACAAGAGTGTGTCTTTATGTAGTTAAACCTAGATTTAAGACGGAGGGTGTCCTTTTGGACTAACAGTTCTAATCTATGAAACTACATGGGCTAGTCAAAGCCTAAATATGTACAGCTTTGAGATATCAACCCGCTTTAAATGCAGTTAAAAGTTTAGTGCCTCAATTCCAGCAGTTATACTGCTTAAATAATAATTATTACATTATTAGTGTAAGCTTAAAGCACACAATGCTTAGTCGTACTACTAAGGGAAACATTGGAAACGTTTTGACCTGTCTTTCATAATTGGCTTGAGCAACCTGCCAACGCTCATGTGCCTTCTCCAAATCATCTTTTAGCACAGAGATTTGAATTTCCAATGTCACAATTTGTGAACTACAACGAAAGGGCAAAAGTGAGAGACCTTAAGCAATATAAAAATCAAAACATAGTGCAGAAAGCATAACTTACGTCTTTCTCGAGCTTTCGTCCTTCAAACCAGTGATTTCTGCAAATGTAGAAGCCAGGGCCTCTTCTTTTCGTGCTTCTGCAGAGGCAATCTCTTCGTTCTTCAAATTCAATACCTTTTCAAGTTCTGAAACCCTCTCTTTGAGTGCAAGACGCTCAGCTTCTAATGATTCTTTCAACTTTTCAGACTAGAAAATTTTTTTTGGAAAGTATAACATGAGAAGATATATCTGTGTGCTGTCCAACCAAATTCATGCATGGTGCAATAAAGGGAAGTCCTAAGCTACAAAACATTGGGAGTACCTCAGCTTTGAAGTTCTCATGGGCAATTTCCATCTGCTTTAACGCAGCTTCATTTACCTCTGCTATACCTTTATACTGCAAAGTAGTACATAATAACGTCATGTTAACATGCACTGATATACAAGTGTTTTCTTAATGAAAGAAACGCACCTGCAGCATGTGTTCTTTGTTGGCCTGTGCCTCCTCTTTTAATTTTGCAATTTCCTCCTTAGCCATAAACAGATCCGTTACAACCTTGTGAAGGAGAACCCAAACCACAAATCAGATAAAGATACTGACAATCAAAACAAGCAAAAAGTATCACCAGAGGCAGGATTCATAAGATCTACCTCAAGAAATTACACTTCCATATTGGACAACTTTCAGCACGAAACATTTGAAAGAGATAATACTGACACAAAAGGCATTTTTTATCCAAGATGTTCAATTACCTACCATCAATAACAGTTCTCATGTAGCCATCACCATCTGACTCATAATATATCAACTACCAACATGCAGCACATAGCCGCCACAAATCAGGAACAAAGCTCAAGTCCAGCAAATCGTAAACTAATAGGCAAATTATTCTTAATTTTGTATAAAAAGGATCATCACAGAAATTTGCACCGAACAAATGTAACAACCAGCAGCCTAAAATGAAGATTAATTGCACGATCTTCTCCCTTGGTTCAGTTGCAAAGTAAAAGGCAGTTAACTAGTGATATGCACCATCATCATAAACAGCATTTTATGGAAGCTACAGTTTCAAAGAATTTCACTGACCTCTGCTGGTGAGACAGAAGAAGGCGGCATAACATCATCATTAACAATCTGCAATGATAGGTTGGAAAAGAACAAGAAATGTCATTTAGAATCATACTTAAACCAGGACAACAATACGCAAAAGTACATAATTATTGTATTAATTCAGTAATATCCTGTCATCATGTAGCATGTAACTAGCTAGGACAAACAATACACATACTGCATCACCAAGTTATATATATTATCACCATGCATAAAACTGCCCATTAACTTCAAGGAATTTGTAGGCTTTTGATTGAACCCATTTTCAAAGAGAAGTTAAAGGCCATCCAATGTTCACTAGACAACAATCTATAATCGAAGGTCAACCTACTTCCATTCATTTAATGAAGTGTGCAACCATTTCATTCTTTCAAATGATGAAAAACATTTTTACACAAGCACAATCAAGTTCTCAGATATCTATTTTGCATTGTCTTATAATCGCCATGTCAAGAGACATAGAGGAAGAAAAGAATAGGTCCAAATTTGGTAGCTTTTACCTTTTCATGTCCCAAAAAGAAAATTTTATTTATATGCAAACATTGATTGATATAAATCTAACTGTCATTCAAATGTAGCTATCAGTAATATTTTTCAGTAGTAATGATGTGGAATTTTAGTCATCACCTCAACTGCCAAAGTTGTAATTAATTGTTGTTGTCTCTTATATCTAGATGGAAAATTAAACAAGAATATGTGTTTATATTTGACTGATGCACGTACCAATGTTTCATGCTTTCTAATGAAAAATGTAATAGATCCACCACATACTGTATCATTATCCCAAACAAATCTTTTGCTTCAATTTCGGGTTAGGTTGCCATTGCATAGAAACCCTTTAACATTCTTGGTTTATTTTAGCAAAATCTAGAAACTAACATTATTTTTCTTTTCAAATTTCCAAATATGGCAACTGAACCAACTTGTGTAGAAACCCAGCAATATACACACACATAAATCACATAATCAATTATTGTTGTAGGTTGAACAGAGGACATTCTAATTATTTGATAAAGCTCATATAAGTTGTAAATCTATGGCTGCTCTTGTGCCGGAATCCAGGATTAGGGATGGAATTTATAAAATAAGGAATTAATAAAAGGGATGGTCTAGAAATCAGTCCAAGGGTATCAAGAACTAGGAATCACACACAGGATTTGAAACAAACAGAACTATTGGAATTACATCAATAGTTTCTAGAAATCACTTTTAGAATTTAGGATTCACCCCTAATTATAGAACAAGCACTCTCAAAGAAAGAAACCCTCACTTTTAAAATATCATTCTTCTCTTATTCCATGAATGTTGAAACACACACACACACACACAAATATCGGAATTCTGAAACCCTAACCTAATGTATGGAAATTCTAACATTCATTTCTGGAAGAGATATAGAATCCTAATCTAACAAGACTCCATATTATTCCTTAAGTAATAAGAACAAACTAAAATAGAAGTATTTCAATTCCTTTCTAATAAGGGAAATTAATAACTAGCAAATAGTATTAATCTATTCCTCATTACTTATCCTTCCAAAATGAGTATGAATAGACGTCCCGAATATTTAGGGGTTAATTTTGCACCTCTGCAGTCGTAATGCCTTGATATTCTTAGATTTTACTTTATCTGGCTCCATAAACAGTCAAGGCAATTAAGTAACCAACAATTTGCCAGAGCATATTTTGGCTTAATACGATTGCCCAAATCTCATGATGTATCAAGTTGTAGCATCCCTCATCTATTATTGAACCTAAGATTAGCTTGACAATTGTGTTTTTACTCTTCAAACCTCTTGAATTCATCAACTCTTTCTAGTTAAGACTAACTTGTGAGACTTCAGTCTTTAGACCTTCAAGATATATAGCCATTTGGGTGAAAATATACGCTCCAAATCAAATTAAAGTTAAAAATACTTCATAACTGTGCTAAGAAAATTTTCAAATTCTGATAATCGCAACTAATTTTAGAAACTTGTTGGTAACTAGAACTATGTCTTAACAATTAATATGCAAAGAAAACCAAGTCAAACAGATGTGCTGCATTGCAAAAAGAATGTGGTTTCAACAAAACAAAATTTAACTTTATTTAGTTATGGGGAATATCTTGACATGCATACCTTATTATCTAAACTCCTGATCTTCTTTTCCACATCTGAAAGCTTGGCCTGATATAACATTACCAAAAAGAAAACAGTTAGATAATATGTTAGACAACCAAGGAAGTTTTTATATTTCACAGTATAAATAAGCAAAAGCAAAGGAGGAATCTCTAAAACCAAGGGATAAGATTTTGAAATCAATGAACCTCAGCAATACGTAAGTTTTTTACACTTTCACAACATAAATAAGAAAAAACAAAGGAGGAATCCCTAAACCCATGGGATAAGGTTTTGAAATTAATGAACCTCAGCAATACTGGCCCTAGTCTCGGCTGCCGAAACAGAACGCAAGGCATTAGTCAACTCCTTCCCCATTTCTTCAACTTGTTTCATTGCATTCTTCAAAGTCTCTGCACGGTCAGATGAGAGAGCTCTTACATTGTCTCGTTCTTGTTGCAGTTGTTTCTTGGCATCAGCCCATTCTCTCTAAAAGTAAAATTTAAGAAAAGGAAAACAAATTTTCAGTATCACCTTGAATTATTATATCATACAGATAATTATCTTTGTCAGAAACAGGTTTCTTAACCAAACTCTTGCAAACTGTAACCATAACCCAAAAAAAAAAACACAATTTAAGAAGATTCTCTGAAGTTTAACGAGTAGGAAATCAAATAGGATTTTTTTAGAAGTAGGTTAATCAATGATCTGGGACTCAAAATAAAAGACCAGCAAGACAAATTTTCTTTGTACAACTTTCAGCAAAAAGAAATTACATCTGGCGTGCTTAGTCTAAAACCATTAGATTCGCAATTTTTTATGACATGAAAAGGCAGTATGGGTCAGTAACAAATCAAAACTTGCCTCGATTTGTTTAATATATTCCTCCTGTTTTCTCCTTTCAGCAGCTCTTGCTTCCTTCAAAAATTAATAATGAAAAAGAAGATAAGTCACATTCTGGTATGAGTTCTAGACAATCTAATCGCACATAAATCAATCTGAATGATACCTCACGAACCACCTCAGCACTCTGGATTGTATCCAAGCTGGCCTGCACCCACAGTTATAACTATGTAACAAAAAGTAGAACAATTAGCAGAAAACTAGAATTCGATGTATCTATATAATGTCCCAACCTGTAGTCGATAGACGCGCTCCGACAAACTACGAACTTCATCACAAGCTCTTTTTTCAGCATTTGATAGCATATCTTTTTCATGTTTTACGACAGATACCTGACAACAAACATTATGTAAAGAAACAAATACAATGACTAATTCAACAGGTCCAAATAATAGTATTTACCTCCATAGATAATTTCCGGTAGTTCTCCTCAGATGTCTGCAAAGTCGAAGAATTTTCACGTAGTTTTCTTTCATATTCAACAATCAACCGTGAGAGTTCCACATTTCTTGCTCTAATGCCGGTGAGTTCATTTCTCTATATACACAATCATTAACACATACATTATACCAATTGGATTTCAGTAAATGGACAAACAGAAATTTTTTGGGTCATAAAAAATTCACCTGGTGGTCAAATTCTTTCTTAAAACTATCTAGTCTCTCATTTGCAAATTTTGCATCCAGAGCCAACTTGTCACGTTCTGATCTTAATGATACAATATCATTCCTAACAACAAAACTCAGTACATATCAAATATACCAGCATACATATCATTGACGACAGCTGGTACACACAGAATAGAACTAGCAAAATAGTCAAAAGTCAAGCATGCATGGAAGCCAGGAATGTTCGGCTCACATTTTCAGTTGAGTGGTTACAGGTTGCATGTGTGTGTGTGTGTGTGTGTGTGTGTGCGTGAAGAGAGAGAGAGAGAGAGAGAGAGAGAGAGAGATAGAGTACAACAATCTCTAATCTAGATCAGAAAACTTAGCAACTAAACTAAAAGTTCATAAGATGAATATTTGTAAGCAATACAGGAAGAATACACTACTACCCACCATCAGGAAACATAAAGAAAAACAGTGGGAAAAAGAAACAAGAAGTTTACCTATATTTATCCAGTTCTTCTTCAAGGGACCTCAGTCGTTCAGCAGCCTTTTCTTGTGCCTTCTTGGTAGCTTCCTGGATTGAATTAAGCATGGAAAATGGTTGCATGTCAAACTGGATTGATATGATGGAAGCATCAATATTCCAAGGAATAACAAGAAAAGCCCAGCCCAATCAGACCTGTGATCCTTCTAGCAGAAGGAAGAAGTCCTTCCCGTTCTCCGAAACTGTGAAGTAACAAAATCAAGTCAAAGCATGAAAATGAGAAGAGATAAGATTATGACACTGATGAAATATGAGCTCCTGTTTATTACTAGGAGAAAATCCAATCCCACCTCAGTAGATCTTTCCACATTTATTCCCAGTCAGTACTAGTTATACCAAATGTACCTAGACTATTTTCATCCTACTGGCAATAACAAATCAGCAAAGGGATATCAGCATGCAACGGAACATTGTGAATGAGATTAACTGGAGAACCTGTAATTGTGTCTGAAGAGGACAAATGAGAGGCATGAAGCTTGTGTTCCTCTTCATACAACCTTTTATACATTGCGACCTATGTGAATTAGAACACAATGTGAAACAATGTTAAAGTACATATATGAAAATAACGACAACAAATTGGACAGGACCAAGCAAATATCATTTAAGAAGATTACAGAAGTATGAAGCGATTCAATCATCTGGCCCTGTTCTTCAGCTCTCTGCAACACAGCAGCAACTTTAGAAGCTGCTTCATCAGTATGTTTCCGAAGCTCCATTTCAAGTTTTTCCTGCAGTTTAGTTGCAAGCATTTTGACTAAAAATTGTCTCTTACATGTAAAAACTACACAATACCAACCAAAGAGAAAAACTAAACATTTTTCTCAAGCACCTTGAACTGCATCTCTGAATTTTCGATCTGATCAGAGAGGGTGCGCACTAGTCTCCTTAGCTGAACATTCTGTTCAACTAATCCGTTAATATCCTTGAAAGTCAGCTGTCAAAAATAGGCCAAAATAACACAATGTCAACAATCCATTTGATAATCTTATCTAAACTTAAATGTATTCAAGCGAATCAATCAAGCTGTGATAAAATGAAAGGAGAAACATACAAGTCGTTCTGAAATTATTCTTTCAGTAGCTGACTGTGTATCCAACTCAATAGCAACTATTTCAGTATGATCATCAACTTGATCATGCTCCACAGAGCCACAGTGAACTTGTATATCACGGCATTCCTTAAGGAGGACAGTCACCTAAAACAACCAACAGAGTCAAGTGATAGGTCCTGTCAAGCACAACATATAATAAATGCTAAAAGTGCAAAAAACTGGTGCTCGCATGTTAATTTGGGATGGCATTTTACATATCCCTGAAAATATATTAATAAAGAAAGCAGACGAATTAGCCTTGCTCATTGTTTTAGCGGACACGATTGTAAATTCGAATTGGATTTAGCATCACAGCAAGATAATAGCATCAAATAGAGCAAGAAGGATTAACCACTATATGGAAAAGACAAGGCAAAACACAACAAATTGTTCAATACATCCATGCGTTTATGTCAGTGGATTTTATTTCAAGCAAAACACTATTTCTGATCTTTCCCTAGTTGACAGAACTTTCTATGCCATCAGATCTGGAATACATCAATTTTACAGTTATCTACTGGCTCTGGTGTCCAAACAATATAGAATGCCAAGCTGAAAATTATACACAAGGCAAGCTCTGTATAAATTACGACCACAATGTAACACCAAGGTGGCCTAGTGGTGATGAGAAATCTCATCCACGACCCAGGTTCCAAATCCTGGGAGGGGATTTTCAGGAAAAGGAGAGGAGTACCCACTGTTATATAGCCCAACATGCCTAATAGACCCAAAATAACAAAAGTCGACAAGACAAGCCAGAAAACAAAACTAATCCGAACCTGTTTCTGAAGGTCGTTGATCTCCTTCTGAGCAAAACTATATTCACGTTCATGCCTCCTCAACTCTGCCTGCAAAGAAACATGATCTTTTAGCAACAGAAAACTAGCTACCAACATAAACATACAATCAAAATTATGTCACATACCTTCAATTCTTGATTTGTTTTCTCTAAATTTCCCCATTCAGAAATTGAGTGCTGCAATTTTTGGTTGATAACAGAGTATGACTCGACCATTCTTTCATATTCAGCTGCAGAATCAACACTAAAACGGTCAAGAGAATATGGATGGAAAACAGACAGAATCAACTTCATCAAGCCACCAGCAATTGTCTGGACACCGAGCAAAAAAAATGACTACGCAACACAAAATGGAGAAACATCATCCTTCGGTATACCTTCAACACAATCTCTAATAGAAAATTACTAAGTTCTCAAACTATACAATCTAACCATAACTGTTTTTTCATAGAAGTATCAAATTATCAAGTCTCCCTTCTACATGACATAACTGCTTATTCTCCTCACAATTCACTAGTTTTTTTTTTCCTTTTTCAATCGCTCATGCCCTTGAATAACATTAATAGTTAACAAGGACTAGAACTTCTGAAGCATCTTTGCATTTGATGAAAATAAATGAAGAAGCAAAATCTTACAAATCTTCTAGCATAACAAAAAATTGAAAAGGTAAAACTGAAAGAAGAAACAAGTGGCATCAAAATCAAAATTGAATTTCTTTCAGTCAATTCAATCATATACCTCTTTCATCTAAAATAATTCCAGCTTTCTCCTCGAGTTCACATAAGACCTGCATTATGAAATCATCTTCTTAAGGAATCAAAAGTGAAGTGAGAAAAAGATGAATAGTACTCAAAGTGAAGACCTTTGAAAACAGGGAAGATGATAATTATCTAAACAGGAAGAAAACTAAAACACAAATTACATCAATAAAGTAGCAAGACGACAAAAAAACACAAACTAAAATTCTCTTACTACTGGATGTTAACACCAACAAATACTACAAATAGGAAGACATACCCGCTGGAGAATTGCTTCAGACTCCTTCCTTCCCAATTGCTCATGCCGAAGAGCATCAACAGCTTCTTGGTATTTTGCATACATTTTAGCAAGCTAGTAATCAAAAGGAAAAAAATCAAGCTAATGCAGTCACAAGTGCAAACACATCCTATTGAAACAAGTCCAATTGAGAATAACTCACACTCCAGCCATCTCGGAGCAGAGATGCAGCTAATGCAGTTCCTGAAACACCAACAGGAATCTTGGGGACAAGCATTCTGCTTTCATCACCAACATCATTTGCTTCATTCAAATCTGTCCATCTGCAACATGAAAAAGTATTCTCAACTAAGTTGCATGCCTTATTGACAGGTTACTGCCAAAATAAAAGGTGAAATGCATGTATAAGAGTGGAAATATTTTTGATAAATGAAGATGGGGGCCCCATAATTAAAAAATAGGAACTAAAGAACACAGGGAGGATAAATTCGAGAGTTGAGACTAGAAATTGGAGATAAGATGAAACAAGATATAGAACATCTAACAAAAGTAGGAAGTTAAAATTTTTAAGTGGGACCATATGATTCTCGCCAATGGATAACATGGTTCTATTAGAAGTAAAACTAAACTCAGTGTTAGACATATAGAAATATAAGGAAATATCAAGCAAGAAACAAGTACATCCGTGTAAAGATGGTGGCTACTATTGAAGCATTCAAGATGGAGCGGCCACAGTCAACATCACACCTAATAAATAGCTATAACTCTTCATAGATGAGGAAAATGAGAGAGAAGAAGGCCCAAAAAACATGGAGGGCCATAACAACGAGATACACTATGTTAAGCTCTCATTAATAATTTCTCTAATAGACTAAAAGTAAAGGAGTTGTGTCAAAATAAATTGGAATAAAATTTCCAAGTCCTAGTTGAGACCTATAAACCAATGCCATCATTAAGGTCAATAAACTTAGGTAGAAGTAATTTCCACTAACAGGTAAAATGAGATATGAATAACCAAATCATAGTAAGAACAACACTGACATACATTTCCAAAACATTCACTTTTTATTCCTATAGCTATACCTTTCCATGGAGAAACTACCAAATGGAAGAAGCTTTAGCTCACAGGCTTTCCTACTACTTTCAACCTCAGCTTCACACCTTTCAAGTTTATCTTTCAAGTCCATTGCATCCTGCAATTCACCAATAAAATTAATCAAATACCAGCAAGAAACAAAAAAAATTTGAAAGAAAACAGATATCTTCAAATTTTTGATAGAACAACATCCCAATGCTCAAGAGAGTGAATTGCAAAGACCAGCCTTTCAGAAGATAAGAAAAGGCAACCTTTTTCTAAAGAATTGTGCTAAGGAAAGGAAGAAACCTAGAAATCATCAACAAGAAAGCGATAAGCTAACTTGTCCAATAAAACCATAACTTTGGAGCAAGCAAACATGATTCATGGGTATTATTCCAACACGAAACAATAAAACAAGACACAAAAAATCATTTACATGCTTGATAGGAGTCACAAAGTAGAAAAGAATTAAATTCTTTGAATCCAGTGTCATTATGTATTCTACATATTAATCAAAATCTCCTTATATCATTCCAATTTTAAAAAATATTAACACTTTAGGAAATCTAACAACTAAAAACGCAAAAATCTTGTGTGATTCAGTGGTCAAGCCATACGTAGTATAGTTACTAATTCTGTTTAGACTCTTATGTTTTAAAGGGCATAGATATAATTTCATTTCTTAAGATGCATACCAGACACAAGAATTAAGAAATTGAATTCCATCAGTTTTTACATATACTGAACAAGCTGTCATACTAAAAGAACCTGTTTGCAGATATGTATAAATCAAATGTACTGACAGACCATACAGCTTCAAATGTGCAAAAGATTGCAATGAATCTTTCTACAGAACCAAAAAGGCAAAAACTAATATTTGAGATTGAAATTTTATTACTTTGACAACTTTTTCGATGTTGCCAATAAGATGCAAAAATGTGTTATTTGAGGATAATAATCACAATCTAAGACACCATATTTTTAAGAACACATTGGACAAAGTAAGTTTGAAAAAGAGCCATTAAAAGAGATAAGTACCTCTTGTTCTATTTTTTATTTTTTTATTTTTAATTAAATGAAGACAAAGATTTGAATTGGATTTGTAGATGCGTAAAAGAATTTCTTCACAACCAGTCAGTGAACAATGAAACTATTTACAAGTACCGGAATGGTCATTCTCAACAATAACAGATGCTGCATACCTTCTCTAGTTGTTTCCTTGCAGACACCTCCTTCTCAAGTCGTTCTTTGTAATCATTTTCAACTTGACTCAAATGACTCTGAATGTAATTGCCACCAAATTACCAAGAAGCAAAAGAAGTTTACTCAACCGTTCATAGAGAAGTTTTAGAAAGAAGAAAT
Organism: Erythroxylum subrotundum; assembly: GCA_027563845.1. NCBI lineage: Eukaryota > Viridiplantae > Streptophyta > Magnoliopsida > Malpighiales > Erythroxylaceae > Erythroxylum > Erythroxylum subrotundum. Next base: position 16,593,608 of record JAOQMQ010000002.1, on the reverse strand, counting down.
AATTAAATTTAAAGAAGAAAAACTCACTTCCAAAGCTTTGATCACACCCTCAAGCTCTCCAGCCTTCCTAGACCATTCTTCGGAACTTTCCTTATATAATTCAACAAGCTTATTCACCTAAAGTAATAAGGAAATTTCAAGGATTAATATAGGTCAGCATTTCTATTAGCAACACATTGATGTTTACAAGGACAGGTGAAACAAGAATGCAGTGAAATGATAAAGTACCTGCTAAACTGAAATGCAATCATGCAAAAACAAAGAGTAAGCAGCTTTTTCATTAAATAACATGACTAAGATTTTGAAGTGGACAAGTATTAACCGAAGCAGGAGAAAGAACAAGAAATAAACTGCAAATCATAAATAAGAAACTGGTTCATATCCCCAAAGAAGAAATTCAGCAAAATTTTCATTCATTTCGATGGGATGGAGACTGACAGACAATTAACAGAAACAGCTTAAGGGCAGGAATTAGGAAATAACTAATTATGAAGGATTTGCAGCTTTTAATATGCTCATCATCTAGCTTCCCAGTGGAACAGTACTTACGGATGCCTTCTATCATAAAGTTGAAAAACCAACACGAATAAGCTCAACTGTAAAAGGCACTATTAACATTCAGATGCCATCACCTATAAGCCTTGATAGAACTCAGATACTGTTCAAACTAAAGGACAAAGCAAAGGAACTAATTGTTTTAGATGGAATGGAAGAGCTCATTATGCCTAGCAGTGCCCAACTAAAAATCTGCATTTGGAAAAGAAGGAAGAGGCGAAAGATTGTAAATAATTGACTACAAAGCTGAACTTGGAGAGTAATTAGGATCAGACTCTAGTGAAGGACCAGTACAAAGTTTAACATATATACTTACTGTTGAGAGTTCAGCAGAAAATCGCTCCTCATTTGCTGCTGCAGCATCTTTTGATGAGTATAATTCCTTCATTAAAAGCAAACAAATAGGTATTGATAAGACAACTTACCTTATCAAACAACATAGAACAAAAAATGTCAAGAGTAACAAATTAAATATCCCACCTCCTGTACAGATGTCAACTTCATCTCCAATTCCTTTACCCTCCCTTCATTCCACTTTAAAGAGCTAGAGCACTCAGTTAGCTGTTTTTCTGCCTATAAGAGTTTGCAGATCATTGGATGAAGAGGCATACTAGAGTAAAAGTAATACACTTGAAGAACGAAAAATTACAATGACGTAAGCACTTACATCTGCAAGTTTAGCAGACATATTTTCCTCAAGATCAGCATGCACCCTGCGTAACTCAATAAGACCATCAACTTTGGCTTTCAACTCATCGTTCAGCCATACATTATGCCTCTCAATGAGTTCCTTCTCCTGCTCACACCAAGATTTCCAAACATTACACCTTGAGCAATTGGAAGGATACCATATCTTATCATAAACTTCATAAAACTAAAGGTTCCTCTCCAAATTGCAACTAGTGCACCTGATTGAATCACTTAAACAAGGGAAAAAACGATCCAAGTCCTTTGTAGAGTATCAGATTATTTAATAGTGAAAGCCCTTCATTTGTTGTTTCCACTAGTATATACAAATATGGAGACATTGTTTGTGGAAGGGAAAAAAAAAAAAAGAACCTGTGAGAGACGAGTGCAGGTAGCTTGAGAGCGTGCCAACTCGGATTCAACTTCACATAAACGGGCCTCCTTCTGTGCTGCTCTTTCAGTCAAATTGACCTACGAATCCATAAATGAAAGGAGCAAGTTCATGACACAGTGTACGAAATGAAAGCACCAAGAATTAGTTTAAGAAAAGAAAAAGGAACAAACAATTTTGTCGAGATAGGCAGTGATAGTGCCATTCTTCTCACTAATCTCCAAATCTTTCTGCTCCACCAACTCTATCAACTGCCTCTTCGACTTGTGCAACTCTGATATCTCCATCGCTAACCTCTCTATCTCCCCATCCTTTTCAATCTAAACAAAAAAAGAATAAAGAAACAAGTTTGCTGGTTCAGAGTGAGAGAGGAAAGTGAAAGAGAGATAGAGAGAGAGACAACGCAGATAATAATTACAGATTGCAAATGGAGCTGGTGCTTCTGAGACTGGAGCTGAGCGACCTCGGATAGGCGATCGTCGAGGGAGGATTGAAGCTGAGAGGAATGAGATTGCACATTAGAGAATTCGGACGAAAGCGATAAGAACTTCTGCTCAAGAAGCGAGCAAGTCTGCTCAGCAGTGATGGAGGAGGCGTCTGCGGCGGCCTTGACGGTGTCGAGGTCAGTCTGCAAGGCTCTGATGAAGTCATCGGCCTTGGAGACAATGTAGGAGGCATCGTCGGAGTGGCGGGCGAGGTCTTCGTCGGAAATAAACAGGGGCATAGTGAACAGAAAGAAAAAATTGAAGGCTCTTTAGGTTATGATGTTGCCGTCTTGTGCCCTAACCTGATAATAATAATACAAAATGAAAAAGAAAAAGCAGAGAAAAAAGAAAGAAGAGGCGAGAAGAAATGGAGAAAGAGGAAGACCAGACAAGGAGGTGGGGGGGTGGGAAGCAAATGGGAATTTGAACGCAACACAAACACAACAAATGGGTAAAAGCCCTATTTGCGCTCGTCTCGGAGACTTGGACTCCTCCTCCTGACTTCTGTAAGTTCTGTTACATATATTACATGGAAAGACCGATTCCTTTTTTTGGGGTCTTTGGGCCTATTGAAATTTGGGCCACACCCTTCTTCTTCCCTCGTCATGTCTCTTGCTCACTGTGTTTATCCTAGAATTAAATTTTTGAGACCATTATTTATGTATTACAAAATATTATAATGAATCTTTAAAGTTATTTTTGATATAATAAATTTGTATTTTCATAATTAAGATGTGCTATTTATCCTTAGAATTTAATATGTTTATATCTTTTTACATTTTTATCAATAATTTTATAACCACAACCATTAGTAATATTATAATTTTGAAGTAAACAAGATATTGACCCGTAACTAATTTTAGTTAAATACAAGTATCAAAATATTTAAATTTAATCTTATGTTTCTTAAATTTAAATCTAAAATCACTCAATAAATCATCTCAAATATGTAAGATCTAATTGAAAATACATTTAAGAAATTTGTAAAACATTTTGAATTATCATTAATATAGTATGTTTTGTGTTGCTTCATGTATTTGAAAATTTAAAATTTGGTATAAAATGTTAATTCTATAAATAGTAATAACATAATTTATAAAAAAGAGCAGTGATTTAGTAATTATTAGTCTTCTAATACAAGAATTTTAAATACAAAGTGTAATATACTTGTAGGGGTAGAAATAGGTCAGGCTAGATCGGACCCACCCAGGCTTGAACCCGACCCTACAACTTTTAACTGGGTTTGGGCTCGAAACAAATCTGAGGCCCGATCGGACCTAAAACAATCAAACTTGAACTTGACCAGGTCTGGGTAACCTGATGCCTGACTTGGGCAGACTTGACCTGATTTTTTTTAATTTTTCAAATTAAAAAATAAAAAACGACATCATTTTATGCAAAACAACAACATTTTTGCCAAATTAAAAATAAAAAACATCATTTTATGCAAAACGAAAACGTTGCCATTATAGCTATTGGGCCTTGAGTCTGGGCAGCTCGAGCTTCACTAGGCCTCGGACCTTGATTGCTAAATCTATATCATTTTACGTAACACAACAATTCTTATAGGTATTGGGCCTCGATCCTGGACAGCTCGAACTTCATCGGGCCTTAGGCCCTTGATTGCCAAATCTATATACTGGATTTCTCTCTTCCTATCTTCTTTCTTTATTTCTAGCTTTTCGGGGAAGGAACACCCAACCATTTTGACGCTGCTCCTAAACACCCTTATGCCTTTTGAGTCTAACAAAAGAGTCAGGGCCTTAGAATCCCATTCAGAAGAGGCAGGTCCATATGATAGATATGTTCCTAGTTTGATGTGAAATACCAAAGAGAGGGGTAATACTTTTTTTTGGAATATAGAGAGGGGTATACTTGCTAGAATGAACAAGCTGCCTTTAGAGATTTTAACTAGCGCAGTTGATAAAGTATTACATATGGAAGAAATTTAGGAGACACTGGATTTACCGTGGCCAAAAAGCCAAAATAAAAAAGAAATGAAAAGATGTAGTAGAAAAGTTAGGAAGTTTGCTACCTAGCGTGTTGGACCGCAATATTAAGTACGGTGACGAAGTCAGAAATTTAAAATAGGAGGGTCCAATTATTTAAATTTTTAAATTTTGGGAGGCCCAGTATACCGCTAGACTCCAAATAACTTTGTCCTTATATATATATATATATAGATATATATATTAAAAATAAAAAATATTTAAATTTTATAAATTTTTGGGGGCCAATGATGCTACCTCCGTCTATGACTAGGTACATATTGTTTTCAAGGCGTCCATTCTATTTGCGGAATTTGCAAGTAGATTGTGTATAATAGACAAAGGTAAGTGTTTCTACTTGTTACCATGTACTGTTGTGGATGATTTCAAAATGGCCCTAAACAGTGATCCACTTTAATTGCATAATATCATATCATTGTTCGACATTCAACACCTTAGTTCGTGTCATATATATCCATTTACAAGGCTGGGTACGCCTGTAAAGACACCCACCAGAATTATATGGTGTTAGAATTCTATTTGCAATAGAAATTCTTGAATTGATTAATATAAATTAACATAATTAAATGGCATTTAATATTTTAATTATGTACATATGAAATTAGGATCTTTACGAGATGTAAATTGTATTGTTAATCGTATTATTAGCTCTTGAATCCATTCATCAATCATGGTGAAGCTTACTTATTAGGTTTGTGATCTTCCACGAGATATATTTTTAACTTAATTGATGCACTCTTGTTAATTGTTAAGTTGGATGTTATGTGTTGGTGTGTAATAAAAAATGGTGAATGGGATTCAAAGAGCCAAATTTTTTTCAGTTGCTTCAATACATGTCTTGCAACAATCTATTGAGGAATCACGAATTCTAGTCATTTTTTATTGCCTTTAAGAAATATCCTTCTAATCTTATAATTTATACGTACTTCAAAATTATGGAATCTCACTTGGTTGGTAATGGCAAATTGATGTTGTTAACGTAATGCTATTGTTTGTTGTCCAAAATTCAAATATTTGCTTTTAAAGCCCCTTTCCGAAGTTTTGAAAATCTTTTTCTCTCTTTTTTTAAATTTTCATATTTTGATCAGCATGTTTTTATACCCATTTTTTAAAACTTGACTATTTTTAGGAGCATAAATATCACTTATATCATTCAAATAATTATTTAAATGTGTTTTGGGCAAGATTTTCAAACAAATATGATTGAAATTTGAGTTTTTCCGAAGCTCCTCATGGTTGAAACTTTTTTCTTCTTCATTCTCCTTTTTAGGCAAATTTTGTTCAACTTGATCTCATAGATCACTTTGTTTTTTTGGAGGAGTTTGTAAAACCTCCTTTAAGATTGTTAGAAATGGCTTCTCTAACAATGAAATATCGTCGGATTCAACGACGGATCTAGAAATTTTGTTAAATGAGGGCAAAATTTCACTAAAGGTAAAAAAAAAAATTAGTGAAGGCAAAATTTTAATTAGAACAAAATTTTAATTTTTTATGAGTTAAAAATTTAAAATAATAATTTTTTAATCTAAAATTCTTTGGAGTCAGTGGCTCCGTCCGTGGTCGGATTGAGTCATGCATTGTCTCTTTTTCTTTTTCTAATTTTCATGCTCTTATCATCATGTCTTTAAACCTATTTTCCAAAATTTTTGTTAATAATAGGTAATTAGCCTCGGGAGCATAAATATCTGTTGTATCATTCAAATAATGGTTTACATTTGTTTATGGCAAGATTTTTTAATAAAAATGAGCGTAAATTTATTTTTTCGAAGTTCTCCACATGGTTGAAAATTTTGCTCTTTGTTCTCTTTTTTAGGCAAATTTTTTTATTAATCTCATGGATCACTTAGTTTTATGGAAGAGTTGTAAGATAACTTTAAGATTGTTAGAAATGGCTTCTCTAATGATGAGATATCATCGAGTTGAGTCACAAGTTGCAGACGAATAGTGTAAGGTTAAGTTAAAATATTTATAATTCTGATAGTATCAAATAGTTATAATGATAACACTATTAAATATTTCCAATTATGTCATTATTGAATATTTATAACTTCGCCCCTACTCGTATATTTACAGTTTTGTCACTAAAAAATAATGTCATTTTTATTATTTTGATTGGAGTGTTTAAGCATGTTTTATTTATTACAAATTTAACCTAGATTAAATATTTTATCAATTTATATGATATCTTTGCTATATGTTAGATAATTTTACGTGTCATTTTGACTAGTTTTCTTTTGTTTAATGAAAAATCTTAATTTTATTAATTTTGTTATCATGTTTTGGATATAATGAATATCGGATGCCTATAAACTTACCTCTTGTAAGCTTAGGCATTCAAATATTTTTTGTTGATATTATTTTCTCCCAATATTAATCAATTTTTTTTTTGGTTAAAATCCATATAAAGAATGAAGTTATAATATTGATGAGTTTATTGTTAGATAGGAAGCTTAGATTGGTGAAGAAAAATACATTAAATATTATGAACAGACTTAATTTTACTATTCTACCAATAGTTGATTGATGCAATTGGTTACAATGTTTAGCCTGTTACTTTTACTTGTGAATGAGTCCATCATTAAACTTTAGCATTTGATGATCTCTTTTGATGGATCTTTTAAAGAAGGTGAAGAAATTATGAATATCTATGACCTTGTATTGCATATGTATTAATATTGCTCTTATGTTTTTTTTAGCTAGCATTTGTTGATCTCTTTCGGTGGATCTTTTAAACAAGATGAAGATATATATATATTTTCGTCAGCTTTGAGCAATCCTCAATTCTTTACCATTTTGAATCTTAATGGGACTAATCATAAGCAATAAGTTGAATATCTCATAATCGACTTAACGATCATGAAATTGGACATGACATTCATAGACTATCCTACTAAACCTACTATTGAGACTTTTACTAATAAAAGCTTTATAATGACTGGGAGTAATCAAATCAATGTTATCTGATGATCATGAGGTATCATATAGAGGACTCTATTTGTGATAACATTCTAAAGACTAAGAATGCCAAGAAATTTCTTAAAGGTATCAATAAGATATATAAGTAGTTATTAAACTAGATGGAGTTATCTATTTTGAGGGTGATATTGGTATAAGCCAAGGGCATAGGGAAATTATACTCAGACCACTTGAACATTATCCACGTGCTTGTTGCTTTTGCTCCAACACTTGGCCTTATGGTGACCAACATCTAGTAGCCATTTAGGAGGAACATATTGAGCAAGTAGTACAAGAAACTTCAGATGTAGTCATAGAAGATGTGCCTTTAAGGGGATCAGAAGGGATTCATAAACCTAAAATCTTTGATGACTATATTGTATATTTTCAAAAGCATGAGCATAAAATTGATAAGATATAATTTAGTTATGTTAATTGGACTTATCTCTTTTATTTTGGATTGATTTGGGTGCTCAATTAGTGAAATTAATATTTGTTTTATTTTAGGAGCTGACAAGTAGAGATTGCATCAAATTAGAGTACTATTTATCAAAGTTATGAATTTTGGAAAAAGAAGACAAATTGCTGCAATTGATAAGGTGAGATCATGCCCAAAGTCATATTTACTCTAAGAGTTTTAGTTCAATTAGAGACTTATTCCTAGCCCTATTATATAGGGATTTGGATTTTTTAGAAGATAATCTCTAGAGTATTGAAAGAAGTTAGCTTTTAGGTAAGAATCAAAACTCCAGTTATAACCTTGTGATGTTTTGTCCTAAACCTAGATTTTTACTTTAATTCAAGTATTTCTTGTTTTATGTTCTTTTATTTCATGAGTAATAAATATATTTTGATCTAACAAATTTATTCAATGTTGATTATTCTATAGCTATCCATGAATTCAGTTATCCATAATTGTCATGAATGATTGGTACAACTAGCAAATAGGTTATTTATGAATTTGAATATTTAACTTATGAGAAATAAGAAAACTAAATTGAATAGATGTAACTATCTTAATTATATAATTTAATTTTTAGTCTTTTTCATTAAGCTTATTGCTATCATTTAATTAATATGAAATGCTACCATACGTAATCAATTTATAGTAAGTTTTGGTTTGAATGAAGTGTTTGAACCAATTATCTAAGAAAAATTTAGAATTATTATGGCTATCCTAATAAATTGTAGACTAACTGCTCGCATTGTGAATGTTATTCCTTTTAGACCAAAGACCAAAGTTATAATTGATAAATCGGAAGCATAAGCATAAGAAAAAGCACCTTCACAAATAATGGTGAACCCTAAAGAGAATGTGAGTGCAATAACATTATGAAATGGTAAGGAAATTCAATATGGATCTTTCTTACCAATGGAGGTAGAAAAAAATGAAGGGAGAAGAAAGATGAAGTTCCATCTCAAAATACAATTAAGGGGGCGTTTGGTTTGAGGGTTTGGGAACAAAGGAATATAAGAAAGAGATCTTATACCCATATCATCTAATACATACGTACCTCTTTTTCCTTGTAGGTTAGCGAAATAAAAAGAAAAGGAATATAAGAAAGAGATCATAGAGTCCTTCAAAAAGGTGGAATTCAGTATACCACTTTAAGAAGCCAACAAGCAAATTCCAAAATATGCAAGTTCTTAAAATAACTATGCATAAATAAAAGGAAACTGAAGGATAAGGAGAGAATAATTTTGGGTAAAACTGTGTTAGCTTTGATAAAAAGAAAATTACTAAAATTGTAAAGATCTAGGTATGATTACACTTCCTTATGTAAGTGGTGAAAGGAAAATTGAGTGTGTCATACTAGGCTTAGGTGCATCTATTAATGTCATGCTACCGAGCTTTAAATCTAAATTTTTTACAAGAAACTGATATGATTATTTAGCTAGCTAATTGTCTTGTTGGTATTATAAAGGATGTTTTAGTTCAGGTTAATGGTTTGGTACTTCTAGTAGACTTTTACATCTTAAAAATAGATGGAGATTGTTTAACGTTCATCTTTGATTTTATTGGGAAGGTTGTTCATTAAGATAGCTAAAATAAAAATTAATATAAATGAGGATACTCTTTCTATTGAGTTTCATGGAGAAACAATGAAGTTAAGTACCCTAACGGTTTTCACTCCATTTATCATCTAGACATTGTGGATTCAATTATGCCAGATATTTTTAAAGAAGAAAGTGTTAGTGATAAGTTAGAGTTTGACACTAAACTAGAAGTGAATGAGTACGTTAATGAAACTTGTAAAGTTGTAGAATCATTATCAACGATGTTAATAGATTTGAAAACATTAAATGCTGAAATTGTCAAATTATTACAATTCATTAGAAAATGTTATTTTCTATTTGTTAGAGAAGTGTTCTAAAGGCAATCACCTTTAACATTTAGGCTTTTTCGTTATTTTAATGTTCATGTTCTTTATGAATTGATAGTGATCTTAAATCTAATTAATGAAGTCCTTGATACATTACATAGCATGAAGGAAATCAAGATAATAAAATTCCTATCATGTGTAATTATGTTAGTATCTAAATTATCCCTAATCATAGGATTAATGAGACGGGACATTATTAGTCCAGATAAACTAGCACATGTTTTACTTCTTGATTAGATCAAGCAGTGGATCTCATAAGCTATAAGCATGAGTTATTTAGAGTTAACATGTGGATGCTTGTTAAGAGTAGTAAGTACATTGGATGATCTGCCATGAGACAATCATATGGATAATCTACTCTAGTGTCAATGATAGTCTCATCATAGCAATGATGCAAATATCCTTAGACTTGAGGTGCTCAAAGATATCTTGGATACTAATCCTGTACTTTGACTCCATTCCTCGTTGCCTCTTAGAGGTTGCTCATAGGTGGTGATTGGGTACAGTTTGAGGTATTCAAAGGAAATTGAGTAGCCAATAAAAGATTCACCACTCCTGATAGAAGGAGATGATACCCACGGCCTCTTGTCAGGCTCATTAATCAGGAATCTCTGGCTAGAGTGGAAATGTCATGAAAATAGTCTTCAGTGACATATCCAATTTCGTTACTCGGGAATCTCAGGCCAGAGTGGAAATGTTATGAAGATAGTCTTCAGTGACATATCTAATAAAGTAATGAGCCTCGGGGATAAGAACTAACATCACTTGGGCTAGATGTGACGTAGTTAGTCTAGTGGGAGTTGATATTTTAACCATACTCTGAACCAAATGGGGTATAGATGGTGAAAGGATGAATTGCACGTGAACATTGTCTAATGAAGGGTTCATAGTCAAACCACTAACTTTCCGATCAATTGGGGATCATGATGTGTTGCTATATACCACTTATGACTTGCTTAAATTAAGTGTTAATTCAAGTGGCCAACATAACCAAAAACCTAATGGGTCACAAGCATTGAAGATGCGAAGAATGAGTAAAATGGTTTTGGATAGGGATCTAAGATATGAGAGATGCATGACTAAGCTACACAAGTGTGGTAGTTTAGGGTCATTTAATTGTGAATCATATGACACAGGTGAATCTTGCTTATTAGGTAAGATGACAAAATTACCCTTTAAAGAAGGGGTGGAAGTTTCATGCTAAATTAAGTGGGATTAAAAGCCACTTAATTCCCACTAACTCTCCATTGATGTTGGGGATTAGAGGAAGGCCAAAGGGTGTAAGAAAAATCAATTTTTGTGAAAGTTTTGTGTGAAAACAAGAGACTTTTTGGTGAAGTGTTTATCATCTTCTCTCACTCTCTACAAACTGTTAAGTCAAAATGACTTTACGTAAATGATTTGGATGAAGAACAAATAATAATGAAAGAAGTAAGTAAGACGGAAGCAGATATAAAAAGCAGACAGAAGCAGATATAAAAGCAGACGGAAGCAAGATACAAAAAGCAGACGGAAATAGATATAAAAGTAGACGAAAGCAAGATACAAAAAGCAGACGGAAGCGTCAATACAAAAAATCAGACGGAAGCACGCGCAAAGCAAAAGAAAACGATAGAAAAAGCAGACGCAAGGCGTAAAAGCAGACGAAAGAAAATAGACGAAAGAAAGCAGGTGAAAGAAAGCAGACGAAAGAAAAGCAGACGGAAGAATCAAGAGACACATTAGCTTGAGTTAGTTACAGAACTCACTGAATAACTGACTCTTGAAAGATCAAGAAACAAGAATCAAGAAGCGATTTTCAAGAAGCAGTTGAAGACGGAGGCTATAAATACAAGTCGAAGTTGAAGACTGCAGAAGTTAGCGAAATTAAAAAAAAAAGCTTAGCAATCCTTGAGAGATTTATTGTGCAAAAAATCTAAAGCTATCATTCTGTAACAAAGTTCGAAATATCTTTCAGTTGAAAGAAGATCAGATAGCCTGAAGAGGCTAAGTGTGAAAGAATACTAACTGTAAGAGACCTGAAGAGGCTCAGAATCAAAGAATACTTGTAACGTTTTTGAGAGATAGTGAAATCTTAGAAAGATATTTGAGGACTGGACGTAGTCCACAGTTTGGAGTAAACTAGTATAAAAACTGCTGTATCAATTTCTCTCAACTCTCAAACTCTTTCTTAACTTTCGATTTTCGATCTTACTGTTATTACACAAAGAATTTCGAAAATACTTTATAACTTTGATTCTCAGTAGTTCTGTGAAAAGAACAAATTTCTTTTAACGAATTTGTTTACAAAGGGGATTACCGAAAAAGAATACACAATTCAACCCCACTTTCTTATGCATTTGTATATCTAATATTAAATGTTGTATTAACGTGTGATTCACTTCAATTGGTATCAGAGCTTGGTGTCCAAGGATCACTGTAACAAAGTGTGGATCAAGATTCATGGCGGAATCAAATATATACATTGCTGAAGGTGCCTCAGTCACTAGACCTCCAGTGTTCAACGGAGAAAACTATCACTATTGGAAAGATAGGATGCGGCTGTTTATTGAATCTACTCATATTGACCTTTGGGACATAATAGAGAATGGACCATATGCACCTGTAGATGAAGAAGGAAATCCTATTCCACGAGTCAGATGGACTGCTGATCAAAAGGCGAGGTTTCAACTAAACTCTAAGGCAAGTTCTTTTTGAGTTGTGCCTTGAGCAGAAGTGAATATGATAAAGTCCACAGATGCGATACTGCGAAGGAGATGTGGGATACGTTATCCATCGCACATGAAGGTACAATTCAAGTCAAAGAATCCAAGATAAGTATTCTTGTGCATCAGTACGAGCTTTTTAAAATGAAAGATGAAGAATCTATTGATCAAATGTTTGGAAGATTTCAAACAATTATCAATGGACTTAAAGCTCTCGGGAGAACTTACGATAACCAAGACCATGTTCGTAAGATCTTAAGGAGTCTACCAAAGAGGTGGAGACCGAAGGTTACAGCTGTACAGGAAGCCAAAGATTTAAGCGTATTAAAGCTTGATGAACTACTTGGATCTCTGAAAATACATGAAGTTGAGCTCGATGCTGAAGATAAGCCCAGACGGGACAAATCGATAGCATTGAAGGCAGGACAGAAGAATCACAAGACTCAAAGGAAGAAGAAGTCATCGTCAAAAGCACTGAAGATCGAAGAAACGAAGAACGATGAATCCAGCGAGTCAGTCCAAGAGTCGAGTGAAGAAGATGACGAGTTATCTTTCATTTCAAGAAAGATTAGACGAATGTGGAAGAAGAAGACCAAAGAAAATCCATCCTTCAAGAAGAACAACAAAGATGATGGGAAGATGAGAAGACATCCATCATATGCTATGAGTTCAACAAGCCAGGACACTACAAGTCCGAATGTCCATCTCTAAAGAGAAAACCAAAGAAGAGTAGAGAAGGCAAGAAAAGCATGATGGCAACTTGGGAGGATCTAGATTCGTCCAAATCAGATACTGGCTCGGAGACATCAGAACATGCGAATATATGCCTAGTAGCCGAAGAGGAAAGTGATGAGGAGGTAACCTCGGAACTTAATGATTTACAAAATGCATATTCTGAACTACTTGAAGATTCCTATGCTATTCTGAAACAGTACAAACTGTTGAAGAAAAAGTATGTGAAAAATCTGAAGAATTCACAAGAGTTAGAAAGAGAGAACATTTGCTTGAAAAAGTAAGCAGATGAAATTAAGAAAAAGGGAGTTGTAGAAAGATCCGAAGAGATCAATAAGCTAAAGCTAAGGATTAATAGTCTTTCAGCTAATCTAGCAACTTTTACTGAGAGTACAAGAAAAATGAATGACATGTTAGGAAAATGTAGACATCCTAGTGATAAAACCGGATTAGGGTTTACTGGGAATAAGTCTCAGCAGAAAAAGAAGCCCTTTCATAAAAAGAAGAGTTATCAATCACATTTTCATCAACAATCTTATCAGTTGCATCATTATCATTCTATGCATTATGATAGAACTAACCCTAAAGGATCCAAGAAAATTTGGGTACCTAAAAAGAAAATAATATCTCCTGCAGATATCCTTCCTT
>JAOQMQ010000002.1:16556192-16576255 GCA_027563845.1 Erythroxylum subrotundum | reverse complement strand
TTGCATATTTTTGTTTTTTAAGCTAAATTTTGTAACCATGGAGTTTTAGTTGCATTTCAAGTATTATTAGTTCAAGTGTCTTATGTATTTTAGGATTTTGAGGCATTGATATATTGTGGTTTGAAATGTCATTTCAGCTTTGTAAAGAACGCTTATCTATTGATGTTAATGAATTATGAATTATGGATGGATGATGATGAGCGGAAATATGAAATTGTATATGAATAAGGTTGAATTGAAATTAAAGTATACTTGAGGAAGTTATTGATTTGAGATGGTTATTTTGATTATGAATTGTGGTTACATATATATATAAGTGAGATGTTATCGAAAAAGAAAGATAGGAAATTGTGAAGAAAGAGAATTTGTTGTAAGAAATGAATAAAATGAGTGGAGATTAGAGAGTATGACAAGTAATAATATGCTCACGTTCATGATTCGAAGGATTGCGCATACGTTTATGGTTCACGGGTTGAACTCCAGAAACTGGGCCCAACGTGTTTGGTATCAGAGCAAGAAGAGATTACAAGGAACCACGCTCAGGTATGATGATATTTTGTTAAGAGTTGGATTCCGGAAATGGGATTCAACATAAATAATGCCAAAAAGTAGCAAATTCTTTAGGATTATCTATTATACAAAAAAAAACCAAAATTTTGTTAGTCTATTAGAGACCAAAATAAAAGTCGTGACATTCAAAGAGGGATTATAATTTGTAAGTAAGGGATGGACAATTATAAACAACCATGGATCCTACTCTAATGGAAGAATTGTTGCTTTTTTAATCCAAAAAAGATTGCTCTCTACAAAACTTATTGCTTTTTTAATCCAGACAAAATTTTTCTCTACCAAACTTATTGCTTAGACCAATTCTTATGTTGTCAGTTAACAATAACTCGACTAAATATAAGACTCAATATTACATTGGTGTATGTTACCAAGTCGGGTTTAATAAGGAAGAAACTTTAGGAAGATCTTGATAACCTAAACTCAAACCCCACTACCCCATGACTGCTACCTGGTCACTTTAGCAGTGCTTTACTTGGTCAGGAAGTGGAAGATTAATCCTTATAATGACTTCACTAAGTACATTAATAAAACAAACCTCATTGATACAAGATTCAATGCTCATTTTTTTTACATGGTGCAATAATTAATTAGGTAAATCGATGTTAAGGGAAAAGTTAGATAGATGCTTGGTTAATGGAAGGTAGCTTTCCTCTTTCCTAAACAACTAGGCCTTCATTCTAGGGTGAAACATAAGTGAAAACATCCTCATAGCTCAAGATCTATTTAAAAATTATTGTAAAAGGAGAGGGATAACGAGTTATGCCTTGAAAATAGACATCTATAACTTGGTACCACAAATTGATCCTCCATACTCAATATTCTGAAAGTTTAGGGCTTTTTTTGATAAGTTTATAAGTTGGATTAAATCAATGCATAACAACTCTTACATATAACATTATTATAAATAAGGAGACAACAATATCTTTTAAAGGAGTCAAGGAACCTAGAAAGGTAGATCCTCTTTCCCTCTATCTCTTTGTTATTTTTATAGAAGTCTTGATTAGGTTGATTGTCATAAACATTGCCAACAATTTAGGTATCATAGTAAGTGTGAGACCTTATTTTTGGTGTTTGGTAAACACCAATGTTGCACAAATTTGGCAGCATGATGGTGGCATGGTTTGGCAAGAAGTTTATACACAAAATTGTCCAAAAATTTGCTAAGTCAATAAAAAGTTGGAAAATATGCAAGCTGTCCATTTTGGAAAAATACAACCACATTCAGAATTGAAATGATCATGGAATCATAGTAACTAGAAATTTTAGTTTGAGATAAGATAAAGACCACTTCAGCTTCTAGTCATGATAGTTACAAAATGGAAGTTATGGAATGGCAGTTACATTTTGTTATGTCGGTTTGTCAGTTAAGTTAGATGTAGGTTATTCGTCCTAATCTGAATGTTTAAATAGGTCATAATATTTCAAACATCTGCAAATTTGAAATTAGGATAAGTTAGCATGAAAAGATGAGATGGTTAGTTAAAAACTGCAAGAACTTATCCAAATCTGTTTCTTATATATGTGTGTTGTAGGCTGGAAAATATCATAGATTTTACCTCTTTCTAGCCCTCATTCCGTGTAACCTTTTCTATGAGACATCAATAAAAATTTGTTTCATATATATGATCTGATTCCTTATTGTTTACTTTCTAAAAACATTAGAAACCAAAGGCATAGAACTTGTAAGATGAAATGTCTTAAACAGTGAAGTGAGACTTTTACATGTTCACTTGTCCAAATTTGGTTGTGTCTGTGTTTATGCATTTCCAAACCTTATTCCAACACGTTAACATTTCAAAGAGAGTTTTCTAAGCCTCTAAAGATTGGAGATTGAATGGCTTAACACTTGTTTGACGAAGTGTTTCAAAGGAGTGTCTAGAAGTTGTTTAACAAATTGATTAAGTGAAGTGCACTTAAGTTATTTAGTGAAATTTCACTGAGAACTTAGTTGAGGGACTAAGTTGCGACATGAGAAATTTGAAGGCATATGTCTAGCCTAAAAAAACCCTGTGACAGTTGCTATAAAAGCAAGGTGTACAAGGGAATGTAAGAGATAAATAGTGAGCAAAAATATGGACCAATTGAGGGAAAGGATGGCTCGATTGGAGCAAATTCTTTGACCAATTCCAGCAAAAAAGGGATTCATCATGGTTGCTCGACTGGATTCAATAACTGGGCCATTAGAACACATCCATAAATGATTGGATGACATTTCGAGAGAGAAAAATAGGAGAGTGTCAGTTATGGAAGATGCATTAGCACTTCTTCACACTAATATGTCTAACAAAAATAGAGGGAGTTTGGCAAGGTTTAAAGTACTGAAACCAAAGCATTTTGATGTTGTTGGAGATGCTAAGATGTTAGAGAACTTGATATAGGACTTGGAGCAATATTTTCTTGCGATAAGGGTGTTGGAAGGGGATAAAGTGATGCTGGCTCATATTTACTTAGTTAGTAATGCCAAGTTATGGTGGTGTATAATGATCTAAATATGGTTCATCCATGACTTGATGCATGGAATGGGCTGGTGAAGGAACTAAAAGACCAATTCTTGCCTTGTAACACCTCTTGGGTAGCGAGGGAAGCCTTGAGAAAGTTATGACATGACAGAACAACTCGAAATTATGTCAAGGTTCAACTATTTGATGTTGAATATTCATAATATGTCAGAAGAAGACAAGCTATTTAACTTCATATTAGGACTTCAATATTGGGCACAAAGTAAACTACAAAGGCAAGGCATTTAAGACCTCTCAAGTGATATTATTGATGTTGATCAATTGGTGGATTTACTATGAAATAAAGACAAAAACAAGTTTCCAATGGTAATGGGAATGGAACAATTGTTGGAGAAAATTTTGTTGGGCAAAATAAGAAAGATAGAAATGTGCAATCCTCTTAAAATTTTACTCAATAATAGGTTCTTTACTGTTTATACAATGGACTGTATTATGCAAGGGAATGTCCAAGGAAAGCGAAGTTGAATCCATTACTGTGTGAGGAGGAGGACAACAGTGAAATAGC
The DNA here is from genome assembly GCA_027563845.1 of Erythroxylum subrotundum. Taxonomy (NCBI): domain Eukaryota; kingdom Viridiplantae; phylum Streptophyta; class Magnoliopsida; order Malpighiales; family Erythroxylaceae; genus Erythroxylum; species Erythroxylum subrotundum. Next base: position 16,572,661 of record JAOQMQ010000002.1, on the reverse strand, counting down.
TATTGACAGTTCATTGGTGGTAGAAAAGGCACCTAGAAGTGGGACTTTTAGGACCTTTTATAAGTAAATATGATGAGGAGGGGCTCATGTAAACTTCCTTTTGTGGTGATAAGGGCCTACAAATAGACTTGTAATGCCATCTTTGATTGTTCCATCTATAGCAAAGAGGTTTGCTATCTATTAATGTTTTACAGTTGGTAGCAGGGGTTGCCACTACAAAATCTTGATGTAATGGCATGCATGAATGTGTCATTTTGGTACACCCAACATGTTTTGTTAGACTTTTGCAAGGAAAAAGGTGATGGATTGGTCAACTTTAGGAATAGTAGCCAAGGAAAAACATGTTAGACAGATTCAGCACATTAGCTGTCGACGAGGACATCGACTTTCTTTTAGTAGGGTAGGTTTGTGAAACCTTTTTTTTGGTGTTTGGTAAGGGGAGGAGTGTTAGATGAGAGAATATGTCTGGAAGGGAAAGGAAGGGAAGTGCTCAGGAACTAAAATGAAATGGGCTCATGTATTTGCCTTTTAAGTCAAAAGATGACTTAGGCATAAAATATATGAAATTATTAATATAATTTTACTGTAAAAGAAATTATGAAAGTTGTTAGTTCACAAGTTGTCTTTCTAGGTAAAGTAGGTTAATTCAACTTTCCTTAAAGGCCAATGCCTATGGAAAATCAAAGCCAAGCAATCAATATCTTGAACTTTAAAGCAAATTCTAGATTTAAGAGGAAAATTGAGGGATTGTTTCAAAACCAAAATTGAAAATGGTAAACTCTGTTAGTTTTGGTATGATCTAATAGCATGATTTTGGTCCTTTACTCTTGGTGAATAATCTATACAACATGATAACAAGGTCAGTTTGATTACATATGATAACAATTGGTCCTATAATGCCCAAAACTTAAAAATGCTCTCAGCTATTCTTAATTGCATGTCTGCTTATCAACCAAACTAGGAGGAAGAAGACCATTATAATTATTAGATAAGGCATAGTTATAAAAGCTTTGTTAAGTGTTCCTCTCTCCGGATATTCAAAACCACACAAAGTCTACTCAATTGTTTTTTTTATTGCTACTTCAATACCATAATTTACAGGCAAATGCTTGATACATTCGACCTCCAATGCAACACTTACAAATGGAATAATATTGTGATATCGATATGCAACATAAGAAGCCTCAATATGCAGAGTTCTTAGTAATTTCAACTATGTTTACTTGCACTATTTATTGGATCTAGAAATTACGTAACCAAAGGGTGTTCAAGGACAAGCAATTGGACCAGAGAAAATCTACTAAGTAAAGACATTGTGAATGGAATCAATGACATAATATATAATAAAGAACTTGAAATTAACAAGCTTTAAGAGTTACCTATTGGTGGTGTTGTTGGCAGCTTGAGTTCTACTATATAATACTGTGATTAGCATTTCTGTTAGTTACAACCTTGATTACCTTTCGAAATAAATTGTCTTCAATTTCTTAAAAAAAAAGTATAAATTTTAAAGTTAATTTTAAAAAAAGTTATTTGAAAATATTTATATTTTACAGTTTCTTAAAAATTACTCTTCGTTTTCTTACAACTAGCTAGCACCTTCAAAGCTACTGACTACGACTGAGATTGTACTCATATCGCGTTCAGAAAATACAGCAAGTTTAAGCATTCATTCACGCATATATACAGTATATCAGAGCAACCTTTATTTTGATTTTGTTTTCTCCAGTATGTCGAAGAGATGTTGTCAAGTTAATGTACACTGAGCTGGATGGTATCTGAAAGAGAAAGTTGGCACATGGGGAAGATACTTCATCATCTTTTTAACCACGTAGAAGAAAAGGAATAGATAAGTATATTATAGCAAACTTTGTGATCAAAGCACATGGAAAATATCTCGAAACATCACTCAGAAATGTCACAAGAAAAGCAAAAGATACATTTCGGGGTTGGAGTATAAATATTCCTCCACACCCACCCCGTAGAAACCTTCGTAGAAACCTACTGCGATACCAAAAGCAGTGACAGATACATGACTGCATTTGGGAATAATGATAGAACTGACATAACAGTAGGATGTGGTCCTTCTACCCACCACCTACTCAGCATCTCTCTCTCACACACAACACCAGTTAAAGGAACGCAAAACCCTCCAAATAATGCATTATATAAGTGAAAGGTGATGATCACATGGAATAAAAGCAGCATCTGACAACATACACATGCCTTTTGCCCTCAGTTGCACATGCTCTCTGTCTCCTTCACCACAACACCATATTCATCCCTTAATCCCTTTTCTATTAATACTAACCTATAATATTTCTTCACACGCAAACTATGTTAAGAGCCCACCAAAGGAGAAAAAGAAAAAAAGAAGAAATTGCTCACCAAGTCACAAACCTTTTTTCGCCTTTTTTTTTCATCCCCATCTGTAATAGTAACTATAAACATGTCACAAGCTTCATAGTTATTGCTTTTGTTATGTTTCCTCCTTTTTGATGTTAGTCTTTAGTTTGTTACTATTTAGTTGCTTGTGGAACGGCGAGCAGCCATCAAGGTGCACGGGAGATGTCTGTGGCAAGAGATGAGATGGTCATTGGTTAAGCCAGAAGCTTGCATGAATGAGTGAACCACGGTGGGACCTGCGAACCTGAAGCCTCTCCTCACCATGTCTTTGCTTATTGTTTCTGATTTTGATGTCTTCACTGGTACCTTGTGTCCAACTTTGTACTGTGTGGGGATGGGCTTATTGTTCACAAACGCCCATACATATTTGTCAAATGATCCAAACTCTTTCTTGATCTGAAATTACGACCTTTCGTAAGAACACATTTTATATAGTCGTAATTGGCTACTACTTCACAAACAGTGAAGCTGGGATTCAAATAGAGGAAAGCGTCTGGAACTTGGTCGTCAACAATCTTTCCCAAATAAGAGGAAAGGAACAGATATAATAAATTTGGAAAATCAAGTCATTGTTTGCATCTTTTCTTGATCTTTTTGACATTAAAAAATGGTTCTTTTTAGCCTAATAACAAAACAAAAAGAGGTTCTTTTGAAGTTTGAACCTAATCGAATATTAAAATGCTAAATGAAAATACAAAAATTAAGAAAAGATTAGTGAATTTTGATGTTTAGAAATGATTACCTCGAGAATTCTGTTAGAGTTGTCGACGACACCTCGAACTCTGCTCATATCAATCCCATACTCTGTGCTGATTGACATCATTTGTTTTTCAGTCATGTTGGCCACAGTTTCTGCATCAAACCCTGAAAATGCATTCCTGCAGAAAAGACCAACAATCTTGAATCTAAGCTTGAATTTCAGCAGTCATAGTATAAAATAGAGAAATTAAGTCCAGGGAAAGCCTTTAGATTTAAGTGATACAACCCACCTGAAATCTTGACGTTTCTTCAAAATGGAAGTCCAATCTGAGCCAACCTGAGCCCCACTTAGAACTAGCAATTCAAACAACATCCTGCGCAATATATGTTCAGAAGTAAGAAAAGTTTATCACATGGATAATTTAGTACTAATCGTGTGTAAACCAGTGTGTTAGACAGAGACTTACTTATCATCATGGACAGGAACTCCCCATTCTTCATCATGGTAAGCAATATAGATGGGATCTGTGCACATGAAAATGGATAACTGTTAAGCCAAAAGTTTCTCTCTCATGTCTCGGAATACATACAAGAAAATCCCTACTAAATTTTGGCCCATCTTATTTTTCTCAAGCTACTTCACTTTGCAGCTTGCACATCCGTGTACTCTCTCTCTCTCTCTCTCTGTGTCTAAAAATTTATAGATACATTTGAACATCATAGAGCTGAAGGAAATTTGGGTTCTTTAATGTTACCTGAATTTGATGTAATAAAACTGCATCTTCTCTGATCTTCCTCTTCGGGCTTGACTGTTGACGTAATTGAAGATGTGTCAATCGGGACGACCTTGGATTCAAACTTGGCAGACTTGGATCGTCCATAGTGAGCAATTTTCATCTTTCTCTGAGCGTGATGAAGTGCCATTTGTTCTCTTCTCACAGCAGCAATACTTCCAGGGGATTCCATTATCAAAGACGAAGAATAACTCAAAGATGCTTCTATAGAAGAAGAAGAGGAAGAAGAAAGAACAAATCCAATATTATTGCCAACAATACTAGTAATGCTTTCCTTGAAGCTTTTAGATTTCTTCCTGTCCAAAGTTGCAGTCTTTGAATTATTGTTATTACTATTATTAGTTCTTGGGATGGGGAGGGATACTTTATCAGTACTAGAATTCATTAAGGTGTTAGAAGAGTCACTTCCTCTCTTGACAGCAGGCAGTCTTGGGGACCTGGACTTTGGTGACAAAGTAGGTGGTGGTAATGGTGGCGGAGATGGTGGAGATTTGTTTGATAGTTTCTTTAAGGAATTGCGTCTTTCCAAGGTTGGAATAGGTTGAAGGACAGGGCGGCCATTGATCCTGCAGCGTGCTGCCGGAGGAATCTCAACGCCACCTGTGCTGACTTTTGCCTTAGAGGAGGTACACATGCTTAGTTGGTGTAATAAATGACCGAGTGGGGCTTCAGCAATTGAAGGAAAAAGGGCACTTTAGCTTAGAACATGTAGATAACAAGTTAGTAGAGAGCAAGTTACGTACGACAGAGAGGAAGAGTTGATGTGAAGAATCAAGTTAAGGTTGAGTTAGAAGGAAGGGGAGGAGCGTGGTGGATTATATAGAGGTGGGGAAGTGGTAGGGAGTAGGGACACTTTCAGATTAGTCTGCACATGCTAAATTAATTAGTCTAGTCCTTCAAAAATAAGAGATTTACATTCAATTCCAAAACTTGAAAGCTTCCAATTTCCTTCCTCATCTAATTCATTCAGTCTAAAGGGATTTTGACAAATATTTATGTATATGTGTTGGGAACATGGAAGGGTTGGAGTCTGCCATACAAGGCCTTGTGAGGAGCATTACTTTATGGTAACTACGCCACGAGGGGTGACCTGACTATGACACGCACACGTCTTCTGGTATCCATAACTTCCCCACTTGCAATGTGTTTTTTAATTGCAAACTCTGCTAACTAAACTGTCATTTAACTTATCATTAACTTGTATTGTATCAAGGCAAGTCTTACTCTTACACACGGGAATTTTCAGTGGGTTGAAAATACATTTACCTATAAGGCTGCCATATTATCTCTATCGTCCATCATGTATGAATTGATTCTTCTCTCCTTCTCCAGGCATAAGAGGGTGGAGTGATGGATAAGAAAGGTAAGTATTTTTGCATGTATTGGTAATAAGAAAAAAGAAAACACCAATCATTAGCTAGCAGGGCAGGTTGTTCTTTTTTTAGCAGGAGAGGAATCTCTCTCTCAGTCTCTCTCTTCTTTACTTTGCTGGTCCTCGAATGAATGAAAAGAAGACAGACATGTAAACACATCGGTTGTATTATTGATATCTGAGTACTTGCCCGTAATCAGACCCTTTTTTGTGGCGAAGCACAAACTAGCCACGAACCCTCTTAGATGTTGACGAAAAATTGATTATGATGACTAAGTTGTTGTAACTAATCAAAATCAAAAGCAGATTACAAGTTTAGAATAAACCTCTTTGATGAGATGAGAGTATTAGTTCATATTACTAAATGATACAGGTGATATTATATACAATTGTGATAGCAACCTTATAATATTGAACGAAACATATACAAGTTAAAATTGTTTGTCTTCCATGTGAAAATTTCTCAATTTCTAATCTTCTAGAACTTGAACTCTAGTGCATAAAAATACTTTCCTACATCGAGCTATCATATCAAATTCGAATGTTAATTCTTAAACTAGCTAGCTTTGGTGATTTAATTATCATTTGCTTTATAGGTATGCGTAGTAATTAGCTTTGTTCCAACCGGTCCATTCCGTAGCTCATAGACATATATACGACCATCAAGCTACATAAGTTCCTTTTGCGGACCATTTAGCTACATTTTTTTTAAAAGAAAGAACCTACAGCCGCTATCTTTTGGGTGTGCTCTGGGTAAATCTTCTGATTTAACGCAATAACCTGCAAATCACGCCAACCGGGTACTCCATACTAGGCAAATTTATATGACAAGCTCGATCGAGAAGGCATAAGTAGGGGAAATCGAACACAAGACCTTTTGGCTCCATACCCACCACTCCACCAACTTGACCACCCCCCCTAAGGGGCCCATTTAGCTACATATTTAGGTATGATTCATATCTATCTTTGTTTAATAGGTTTTTTTTTTTTAGGAATTGTAGTGAATTTGGCTATTAAAGGCAAAACAAGAGTTAAATGCAAGCTACAAAGAGCAGTACATATTTGTTAATGCAAAATGAGTTACATCAGAGAAAAAGAGCTACCTTCCTAGCTAGCTATGATAGAAATTAAATGTTCCACATTCTAAGCCAATATTCCTAGCTGTGGAAATTTAGTTTGTGCAAGCTAAGATGACTTATAATTTGTAGAAACATATTGTTTTGAAACTGCACCTTAGATAAGCTCTATTCTGAAAATTTTGAAAGTTCCTCCCATTCCAAATAGTCTTGACAATAAAAGAGAGAGCAATGCAAAAGCACCATCTGTTAGGATCATTCGAAAGTGCAAACTGACCACACCACGCCTTGAAAGTGTTCCAACGATTAGGAATATTCACCTTGTAACATCTGTGTAGTATCACCCTCCAGCTGGTACTGACAAACTCTCATTCGAAGAATAAATGTTCATGACTTTCCTCAGCCATTTGACAAAGGATGCATTAGTTAGGTATATTGAGAAAACACTTCAACTTGTCTATTGTTGGCAATTTTTCCTTTAAGGCTTTCCACAATGTGAATGCAACTCAAGGATGGCAATGCTTGGTCTAAGCCACTTTAGTACAGGGAATTATGTTAAGGTATTTTTGTAGGAGATTCCTACAAGATTGGTTGGTGAAATTCCCATTTCTGGAGTACTTCTAGATAGTTTTATCCTTCCCTCTGAGCATGTTAGTTTGGTGAAGCTTATGATATATAGAAACAAGAATTTCATTTTGTGTAAAAATTTGTCCATCCCTTAAAGCGTCCTTAACTGTTATGTTCTGGTCGAGAGCAGTTCTAAAACAGTCTATCCCTTACAAGTTGATTAAAGGGCCACACGATAGTCAGTTGTCAAACTAGAAACTGATCAGTTTACCATTCCCCCATTAAAGTGAAAAATTCATGTGTATAAAGATGTAGGATTAAATTTAATACTCCAAATGCTTCTTTCCTTTATGAATATATCATCGACCCATTTACACCAAAGAGATTGCTTTTCAATCAACAATTGCCAAAGTCTTTTTCCCATCATTATTGTGTTCATTAGTTTCAATGAGATGATCCCAAGACTCCCTTTATTCTTGGGTAAACAAACCTCTTTCCATTGCATTCTAGCACTCCTAGTAGATTCCTACCGTCCATTACATAGAAATTTATTGAAGATCCTCTCGACAATTTTAATTATCTTCCTAGGTATAGTTAAATATACAAACCAAAATACATTGATAAAGTTCAGCACAGAGGATATGAGTTGGATCCTACTAGCAGTAGATAGAGTTTTAGAGCTCTAGGATGCAATATTCCTTTTGATTCTTTCAATTAGCAAGTAAAAATCAGCAAAAGTATGATTAGGATTTGAAATTGGGATACCAAGCTAAACTATTGACAAGGATAAATGTGTGAAACCAGTGATGGATTGGATAGCTATGTCACTCTCTAAAGTAGAAACCACTTTTTGTACAATTCACTTCCAAACCAAAGAGATTGCTAAATATTTTTAGGTCCTTCATTAGTATAGAAACTGAAGTTTCATCTACCTTAGAAATCAGAATAAGATCATCTGCAAAGCTCAAGTTTATAATCCTTAGGTTTTTGCATTTGGAGTGATATTTAAAAGCTTTAGTTTGCTCTACCACAACTTTAAGAGTTCTATTGAAGACCTCTATAACAAAGGCAAAGAGATATGGAGATAGGGGATCCCCTTATCTAATTCCCTTAAAGCTTTTAAAATGTTTACTAGGCTGCCCATTCACCAAGACTTTAAAGGTAGGAGTCGTGATACATTTTGAGATCCATTGTATGAAGTTTTGTGGAAAATCCAAAGCCTGGAGAGTATTAAAAATGAATTTCCAATTAATATTATAAAAAAAAATTCAGGTTAACCTCGAGGAAGCAGTTCTTTCTTCTGCTTATGAAACCATAAGCTTTGACAAGTTCTTACAATAGTAGCAAATTGTCTCTTATAATTCGACCTGGAATAAAGGCCCCTTGAGAAAAATCAATGTAGTTCCCCAACACTCTTTTTAATCTCTAAGCTAGCACCTTGGAGATGATTTTATAAATTATATTACAACATGAAATTTGCCTAAAATAAGAGGATTTATGCTTACCACCTTTGGGGACAAGAGTAATGAAAGTCCTATGGAATTATGTTAACATCTTTCCTTTGTAAAAGAACTCAAGTATTGCATCAATCATTGTAGGCTTGATTAGGTGCAAAACTTTGTTGAAAAATAGAGGATTAAAACCATCCGGACTAGGTGATTTGTAGGGGTTCAAGGTCTTCAATGAGTCTTCAATTTCCTACTTGGAGATAGGTTGAGTCAACATTCAATCTCTTGAGCAATAATTCCAAACTAAATAAGTTCTCCAAAGAAGAGTTAGGATGAAGTGGCCTTAGAAGGGGCTTTTATAAAATCTGAAAAGTAGTCAAATGCTCCAAGAAGCAAAGAATGTTGGGAATTAAACTCATGGTTGTTATGTATTAGCGAGACTATTTTATTGTTGCTTTTCTTGGAGAAAACTACCCTATGGAAAAAAACTATATTCTTGTCTCACTCTCTGTGGAAAAAGTGGTATTCTTATCTCCCCCTCTCATACATTCAACCTTTGACCTCTATTTTAATAAGGAATAATCATAAGCATTAGAGAAGTGTTGCATGGCAGATCTTTCCTAATTCTATAAGTAGGTGGACTAAGGATCAGCTTGGAGTTGGGATTGAATTCTCTCAAGGCCAGTTCTTACTGTATTCAAAAGATGGTAAGTGTTTCAAATATTGTTCTTAAACAATACTTTCATTTTTTGCTTAATAAGTGAGAGTTTCTTAGCAAGAATGAATTGCTTGGAAACTTGCATGGGTGCACATAAAGCTTTCAAAATGTAGGAGTCAAATTCAGCAAGTTCAGTAAGGAATTTGTTGAATCTAAAAGGAGAATAAGTTCTATCTGTCTCTAGGTAAGTTACAATAGTTGAGTGATCTGAAAGGCTTTGGTTGGTGAAGTGAGTTTAGTTGTTTGTAGTTTATAAACCACATTTAATTTTCCATGCATCTATCTAGTTTCTTCTTAATGAAGTTATCCCCTGCTTGTTTATTACACCAGGTGAAAAAGTTACCTCCCTAGGGACATCTAAAACTTGAATGTCAAATAAGCATTGTCTCATTTCATTACAAGGGCTACCCACAGATCTAACCCCTCGTGCTTTCTCAAGATTAATGAAAGCATTGAAGTCCCCAACAATAAGCCAAAGTTAAGAGATTATAAATGCTAAGAATTTAAGATTGCCCCAAAGTGCAGATCTCTAATAAGCATTGTTATGAGCATATATAAAAGAAATAAGGACATACTTAAGTCCTTTCAAGCCACTTCAGGTGGATTAGTTAGTATTAGGTGAAACTAATTCTAGTGTTAACAACCATTGTATTATAGACAATCAGTAGTCACCCATTGGGGTGGTGATTGTAATTGGAAATTAAGTCTCAATGCCTAGGCAAAAATTTAAGAATGTTACAATTTGGAAGTTTAATACTTATATCCAAGAAACCAGTTATAAAACCTTTATTCTTTAGTACTATATCCCTCATTAAAAGTTTCTTGTGAGGGGCATTAGCCCCTTTGATATTCCAAGCCAATACAGTCATGTGTTAGACAACCTAGTTGGGGTCATCTTTTTTCTGCTCGATCTTCTTTTGGGAACCTGTTCAAACTCTTCATCCTATTTAGGATTTTTGCTTGGAGTTGCTTGGGTGCACCTATTAAGCTCATAGTCGACAGGTTCCTCATAGAGAGATGAATTGTCATGCATTTGTTCCCCAACCTTATTTGATAAGCTATTAGTCGTAACTGACAAAGGTTGAGTTTGCATAAGAGCTTATAGAGTTGGCTACACATCAGCTTCTGTGTTATATCTATTATTACCAGCTATCAGAGTTAGTGTTTGTGCAGAAGATTGTGGAGTAGATTATGCATCTGCTTCAGTGTTAAGACCCAAAACTTTATGATAACCTCCTGTGTTATATAATCTTCTTATTGGCTTCCAAACCTTCTTGACATTGAGTTGCGATTTCCAAGCATAAGAAATAATTAGTTGGTCTTCAAAACGCTCCAAGCCTTCATCCAATCAAATGATTACGATACTCTCAGGTAGATCAAACATAGAGGTAACCAATACATAAATTCTAGCAAATTGGACTCTTCTTACCTCATTTATGGCTTGGTCTAAGAAAATTGGCTTGCTAATGAAGCTGGCAAAATAGCCAAGTCTAGCTGTGGTCCAGTATTTAAGTGGACACCATGTATGCTGATCCAAATAGGAATATTGTCCTATAAACCAAAGTTTTTCTAATTTCTCACAGTCTATTGTTTCTTGTTAATGAAGAATCCAACTAGTGTTGAGTTCCATTTAGCAGTGCCTGCTTTAAGCACCTCTAAAGGAGTTAAGACAATTATGCTATCAGTAGAGGCTAAGGGTGGAAAGTAGTTCAGTTTCACCTCGGGGGTAACCTTACCTACCACCCGGACCCAAGGTCTTTTGATGTTAGGTATAGAGTTAGTTTTTAGAGTTGTAGGGGAGTTAGGTGTGCATGAAATAGGAGGATGAGAAGGGCCAATGGTTGTAGTGGAATTTGAAAGCAATGGTGAGAAAGAGTCTGAATCTATGGAGGCAGGTTAATTTCTAATGGGTAAAGCAAATATATGAGGGAGTAGAGAAGTTAGAAGGAGATAAACCAAGCAGTAAGCTGAGGATAGTAGAAATAGGCAGAAATGGGATAGTAATGAGGCTTAGAGTGGTAATTTAGGAGGTAAGAAGTTGACAACAAAGTATAAATGGAGGAGAGGTAACAAGAAAACGAATGAAGAGAGAAAGGAGTAAGTGAAGGAGAAGATGAGGGTGAAGAAAGGATTCAGAGGAGACAACAATCAGAAATGCAAATAGAGATGCGAACAGGAGGAGAAGGATGATGAACAATACTAGTATTCAGTCTTGTTTTATAGATTTGTATTTCCATCCATTGAATAAATAATATAATTAGATTTTTATCTTAGAACATATCAATTACGGATTTTGATCTTTTTCACACATTAAAAAAATTGTTGTAAAATTTTTCTCTAATTTTCATATTTTTGTTTTTTATCTTCTTATTTTATTTGTTATTTAAAAAAAGCTTAAATGTTATGACTACGAAACAATTTGATAGTTGAATAGTTATCATAATCACAATATATTAATCAAATACTCACTTATGGAGGGTGTTTATGTCTTTCATCTCTTACTTACACATGATAGGATTAAAAAGTTTTTGTAGTTATTATACTTATCCAATAATTTGTGCAACTAACATAAAATAAGAGCATATTATATATATGTTAGAAACATATGACATCTCAACTAATGAATTGATATTTGAATCGATTTACTATTCCATACTTTAGATTATTTATAGCATCAATCATCATCTTAATGTCATTATACAGATGCTTTATATTCATAGATGTGGTTCCACTAGAGACATTATGACTGAACTTGGATTTATTATGATCCTCCTTTTTCTTAAACCTTTAAATTAAATTACTTTTTTAGACAGTCTCATTATAATTACGAGACAATTTGATAGTTGAATAGCTATCATAATCACAATATATTAATCAAATACTCATTTATATAGGGTGTTTATGTCTTTCATCTCTTACTTATACATGATGGGATTAAAAAAATTTTGTAGTTATTATACTTATCCAATAATTTGTGCAACTAACATAAAATGAGAGCATATTATATATAGGTTAGAAACATATGACATCTCAACAAATGAATTGATATTTGAATTGATTTACTATTCCATACTTTAGATTATTTATAGCATCAATCATCGTCTCAGTGTCATTATACAGATGCTTTATATTCATAGATGTGGCTCCACTAGAGACATTATGACTAAACTTGGATTTATTATGATCCTCCTCTTTTCTTAAACCTTTAAATTAAATTAAATTGCTTTTTTAATACTGTCTCATTATACTAAATCATTCATAATTTTTTAGTGATATTCTAAAATAGTAATCGTTAACTGAATTATCCATAATGAGAACTTGAGTTTAAAAAGGGTATTTTAAGTTGAGGTTCATACAGTCTTAAGGATCCTCACACAATATAAGTTGAGAATATAACTTATATTATCTTAATTAGTCAATTATGCACATATGATATAATTCATATGCTACAACATTAATTCTCTTTTATCATAGTGCATATTTTACCTTATAATATTTTAGAAATGAGAATTCAGGCATACCTAATACTTGAGTTCATTTGTTTACACATTCAATCTACCTTTTAGTACTTACATTTAGTATATTAAGACAAATTAGATGAACACATCATTATCTTAGGTTATACCATTACTAATGACCTATATTACCTTTTAATATACTTTATATCGACATTAGTGTTTTAAGCATTGGGTTCTCAATGATTGCTTAGATAAAGTGCTTAAAACTTGTCTCCATTCCTACAAAGAAATGACGGTGATTATATCTATTAAAAGGTATCTCATACTTGTCTAATATACTTTTTATATCTAGAATTAGATGTTCAATTCCCATTTCAACATTCATTTTAAACCTGAATACTCAACTCAAAATCAAGCATTCTCGTGTTTCTATAATTGGATTTTTGCATAAAATCCATTTTAGAAACTGACATTTAATATATTCCATTAATACTCAATGGCAAACAAGATCATCATTGATAACAACTATCATAAATATTCACTTGAAGAAAATGAAATAAAACCAAAATTTAAATACTAATATGCATAGAAAATACATCTCCAAAAATCAACTTAGCATAGGATATATAATCAATTGTCTTATATGAATGTACTCCATATTCACTTATCTACGATCTACCATATGGATATAATTCTATTTGATATCTACGTGTTTATTACACCTATAGTATACATTAGTATTCTTTTAACTACTTTCTGATGTAATTATTTGTACACAATGTATATGAGATTACCAATTGCTCTAAAATAAGGAACCTTCTTTATCCCTTTCTCTTATAGTGACATCTAAAGATATTTTTTATTGCTCAGGTGCTCACCCTTAATAATAAGAGTAACAAAAATCATTTAACAATCCTGCATATGAATTTATCTAAGTATTTACTTGAAATATATATATATATACATATAGGTAGTAATCTTTTTGAATGAGCCTCGACAATATTAATCCTAAAAATGTATACAGTCTCACCTGTATTTTTTTTATCTTAAATGTGGTTGGTAACCTATTTATTTATTTACTTCGTAAATTGGTTGTTAACATTCGCTATCAAAATCTCATTCACTTATAATGATAAAATTACATATTCATTGTTGAATATTTTTAACATATATTTGGTGGTATTTTCCAGTTATACTAAAATCATATGATATGATTACAGTATAAAACTTAATATATCATTGTCTTCAAGATTGCTTTATACCATATATTACCTTTAACAACCTAAACACTTTATGCTTTTGGCCTTTCTAAATGAAACCTTTTGGTTATTCCATATAGTTTTCTTTATCTATTTCTCCTTTAAAATTGCATTCATCATATCCATTTAACATAAATCAAGATCCATTCTAACTACCAAAGTGAGAATTAGTCGAATCGATGTAAAGCTCATTATAGGTGAGAGTGTCTTCTTATAATCAATTCCTTCATGTTATTTATATCTTTTTACCATTAGACATTATATGTATCTTTCAAAATTGTTATTAGGTTTGGAATCCATTTGTTCCCGATGATTATATGCCCTTTAAAAAGATTAATCAAGTCTCATATTTGGATTGAGGTCATCAATGTTAATTCTTCAATTGCTTTAATAAATTTATCCTAAGCAAGACTAGATAGAGCCTTTTTACATTTACTGACTCATTATTTTCTTGTGTAACTACCATAAATATTTTTTCCTTCAACATCAAAAAGTTGTATAGGAATTAATCCACACATATTGCGAGCACAGAGGAACATATCTCTCTACTTTTATATTACTTCCACACATATCAAATAATAGTAAGGAACTTCTGTTAAGTTGCAATTATCACTGATAGAAACTAATTCATCAACACCTAAATTGCTTTCATTTGGAAGATCAACTTGATTTGATATCTCATATAAAGATAAGTTTTTCCCTATATTTGCTTTCTTTAGGAAAATATTCTCTAAAAATGTGATATCATATGGCTTGAATGTAGTTACTTTTTTATTACCTCGTTCACTTATAAATACATACCCTTTAAAATGTTATAAATAACTTTTAAAGATATTATTCTTTCCTATATTACCTAATTTCTCATGCTTGTATAAGGGATTGTGAATGTATTAACATATACCCAAACAATCACATGTACTAAATCAACCTTTTTACCCTTACCACAACTTACATGATGGTTTAGTAACTATTTGGTAGGTACTCGATCAAGTACATATATGGTTGTTAGTAATGAATCACCATAATAGTTGACAGAAAAATTTGCATATGTCATCAAAAACCTAACTTTTTTAAGAACAATTATATTTCTTCTCTCTACAAACCAGTATTTTGCTGAGAAACACAAGAAATAGTCAATTTATCTATTCATTCCTTTTTATCATATAACCTTTTGAATTGATCAAATAAGTTCCCTTGTCCCTAAGTAATTATTAGAACTTTTATCTTCTTATCTAAATAGCTTTCAAGTGAAATCATATACCTTTGTAAACGACATAATGTTTCAAATTTGTAGGAAATCAAATAGGTATAACCGTACTGAGTATTGTCATCGATAAAGGTGGTGACATAAGTACCCTTGTGCCTTGCTTTTATATTCATTTGCGCACAAATATCTTAGTGAATTAATTCTAATAGCTCAATAATTCTTTGTCCCATATCAAATGATTTTCATGCTATTTTTTCAACTAAACAATGTTCATAATTAGGTAAGTTTACTTTATGTAGGTCTTCTAAAAGACCCTATTTAACTAGTTTGTTTATTCAATCTTGTATAATATGACTAGGTATATCATATCACAAAACTAGTATTGATAGTGCAAGAATTAAATAAATAATAATTAAAAAATGACTATAATAATCAGTTCCAAAAAATATAAATTCCGTGTTAAAGAAATAAGATTTTATCAAGTCTTAGGAGAAAAAGGTGCATTATGTAGGATAAGGGTCCAATTACCATACATGACTAACTAGTAGAAGCTTATTTAATAGAACTGAATGTTGAAATTCTCCTACAAATATCACATAGAACCGTATATGTCAAAATTACAAAAATTAGAGAACAATAAAAATTTGGTGATTGGAGCACTTCTCTATTTATTTGAGCTTATATTTATTACAATTAAATTACTTATGAATATATAAAGAGAAATATTTTTTTACATATTTCCGCTTTCCAATGTACCAAAAAGAAAAAAAAAAGGAAAAGTGAGCTAACTATTAGGCTTGGCATTCGATTTAAAAATTTATGTTCAAATCTAAGTCTAAAGCTCACAGCCCGCACTCAAGTTTAATTAGACTTGAATGGCCCGAATCCTAGTCGGACCTAGACTAAGCTCAATTAATTTTTTAATTTAAAATTTAAAACTACTTTGTTTTACTCAAAACGATATTGTTTTATTTTACATAGTCAAGTTTTTGGATTCGGACTAGGACCTGACCCAAAGCCTAAATTAAAAAAAATGAATCTAGCTCAAAGTTAGGTCAATTCAAACTAAACTCGTTGGCTTCGAGTTAAGTCAGATCGAGTCAGATAAAAATTGAAATAGAATGACATAACATCATTAAGTACATTGGTGATAATAAGTTTGTACAAGATATATACAGGTATGACGATTGATATGTAGTTATTATTCACCTCTCGTTATTATGTCACATTAAATATTTTAAAAAACTAAAATTCCTAAAATATTGTTAAAATACGGCCTATTTGGTTCAAGGAATAGAATAGATAGGGAATAGAAAAGTTATTCCTAAAAATATAAAAGATGAGGAATAGAACTGAATAAGTATTACTTTGTTTGGTTTAGGGAATGAAATAGATAAAGAATTTCTATTCCAATGTTTGGTTTGAAAATATAAACTTGGAATAAGAAAGGAATAAGTAACAAAAA
>JAOQMQ010000002.1:16534904-16552436 GCA_027563845.1 Erythroxylum subrotundum | reverse complement strand
ATGAGCACAATACATGCCTTATTAAGAGGTTCAGGCTTGGGATTAAGTCTTATATGATTGTTGGCAAGTAAGAGAATCAAATGCTCCCTCTGATTCCTTACGTTGTCTCGCTGAATCAAATGATACGCACATTGATCAGTTAAGTAAGGAATATAATTAAAATATAACCAATTATAAGTGAAGAAATCTTAATTCTTTTGGCTGGTCAAAACATGCCTGGAAACCAAACATGGCCCTTAGCCAGTCCAGAAGATCTAAATCTCCAGCTTTCTGCCTGTGTTGCTCAAATCCTGGGGGCCAGTTCAAGCCACGAGTGTTCCAGAGTGCGGCAACAGCTGCCTTCACCTGGAATGGACCAAAAAGGTAAGGTCAATGAACTTACTAAAGTAGGCGCCTGCGCATGAGAAACGAAGTTCACATCAGCAGGACGCAGAATATCTCTTATCTTACCTCGTCAAGCTGCATGATGGGCTGTGAAGCACCGGCAGAATCCAGGGGAAGAATGTTATATGGCGCATAAATTTCCTTCTTCTCTTGGACGTCTCTAGCCGCAGCAATAATCTGATTAATAAAGAAAAATAGTTCAATCATTTCACTTGCCTCAATCGATAATCGGCGGAAATGTCAGTTGAAAAAAATTAGAATCGGGAATAACCTCAGGAGCAACTTCTTCAACTTTTTCTGTCCTGTTAACAGCTCAAAGTACTTCACAGACAACTCCTGCTGTCTGATAGGCTTTGCCAAGTTGAGCTCTGAAACCCAATGCAATATATCCAGGTGTTTGAAGCGCCCATTCCATCAAATACAGAATACGTAACAGGAAATACTTGAAAATACAATGAAACGGAACTTGGGAAATGAATAAACAGAGACAAATAGCTAACATGTCTAACTGGTCACCCTGCTCAAGAGCTTGACAATAGCGTTTGTAGTACTGATCATAAAAGCTGGCAATTTCCCGTGCATCAGTCTTTTTAACCCGAGAGGCAAGACTGGAAGCATTGTCCTGATGTCAACATAATCCGAGTTCAACATTAAAGGACTGGACGAAATTGATGCTCAATCTTGGGATAACTATTTAGCACAGCTCAATTATACTCGGGTTTCACAAATTGGCAAAATAATCATTTCCGCCTAAGAAAAGAACTCAAGATATGTACGTTATTAAATTGACCATACACGAGATCATTGACACAGAGTGGCACAAACGCACTGCTGCGGTGATTCAACGACTATTGCCGCAATGGAAGGACGTTGGACCTATACTTTCATGTTCTTCCATGTCCATTCTATGTACACTGTTTGTCCATTAATGGTGGCAATTTCCTTGCAAAACGTTGTCAACATTGTTATCGATACATGAATCAAAGTTGATAATGGGATGATTTTATTTTCATGAAGCCAAAAGAATCATAATAAAAATGATTGGTAAATGACAACTGACTAGTTTTTACTTGCTTTTATAGACCAATTTTCTTAAAGAAATCTCACGAATTTTTACCACTTAAGAACATTATGACATGAGTAAGTACTAATCTACCTCGCCGTTCTGAACAGAACCTCTTTCACTAGCTTGATTCTCTATGATAGATTCAAGTGTACTTAATTGTTGGAAGTTAATGGAATTAATATAAATTATGAGGAAATTAAATACCATTTCCAACCTATCCGCTTTTTCAAAAGCATAAAATCGACCTGTTTCCACATATCGCCCAAAAAAGAGAACAACAACAGTCAGACCATCAAAATTAGTCCAGAATCTCCAGATTGTATTTGCCCACACAGGAAAATAGAGATATTGTAAAATTATATTCATTTTCAGGTACTATTCTTAAACGTGAAAAGCATCATAATCAAAGTTGTAAGTAATAATACATCAACCAAGGGTACCTAGGGTGGATATAATATTCTTAGCCTTTTTATTTTCTTAAACTATACATGCATTAGAAATTTCAACTGCCATCAGATATTGTACGTACAAAGGTAGGCAACGCAAGGACGTTCCAGTTCAATCTCGTGAGCGATGGAGCCGAGGGAGTCGGGGACAACTTCGTTGTCAAAAACCTCCGACGAGAAGATCACGGTGGTGGCGGCTCTGCTGGACGCCCACCGCACCAACTGCGGACCGGTTTCCATGTGATGACGACGACGACGACTAGTATACTGTTACGAGATATTTATATTTTACCATAATTAGGAGATGTTGTGATATATTATGTACATTATTATAAGAGGCAAATTAGGAGAATATCGTGGAGAATACTGTGGACGTGATTCTTGGCCTGTTGTACAAGGACACGCTTTTCCTTATTTTCTTCGATGATGTGCTTGTATATATATGTTGTTGTGGTGAATGAGAAAGATAGAAAATTGAGGAGAAATTCTTGTTATGGTATCAGAGCAGGTTACTCTTATGTTATTGATTAACACCTCCGAATGATAGATTATGTCACGTGTTAGACTCACACGTGAGGGGGTGTGTTGAGATATAAAGAGTGAGAGTTGTCCCATATTGGAGAAAGAGAGGAAAGTAAACTAAGATATAAGTCTAGTGGGCTACTCCACCTATCATCAATTGGTTTTAGGATGGAACCTCACATGGATTCATATGTGATCTAACTTTCCTTCTCGTATAGGCCCGTAGGCCTATTGTAAATTCTAACATGGTATCAGAGCTAAGTTGGTCCTGAAACACACAAAACACAAATTTTCGTCTTCTGTTTGGGAATATGGAAGGGGACGGCGAGAAACCTAATGTCAGCAACGGTGTTGGCGGTGACAAGAAGATTGATGTGTTTTACCTAGGGTCTAATGACAACCTGGGTAATCTCATCACACCAATTCAATTGAAGGGTGAAAATTATGATGAATGGGCTAGGGCAATTCGGACTGCCCTACGAGCAAAGAGGAAATTCGGGTTTTTGGATGGTAGCATCGAGAAACCCAAGGAGAATGATGCAAAACTGGATGATGGGTATACCGTTCATTCAATGCTTGTGGCTTGGCTTATGAATACGATTGAGCCTTCAATTCGCTCAACTCTCACGTTCTATGAAGATGCTCGAGAATTGTGGGAGGTACTGAAGGGAAGATTCTGTGTGGTCAACGGCACACGAATCTGCCAGTTGAAGACATCTCTGGCCGAATGTAAGCAAGGCAAGACGGAGTCTGTGGCTTCGTATTTTGGGCGGCTCAGCAAGATCTTTGAAGAGCTATCAACATATGTGACGCTGCCTAAGTGTACCTGCACTGGGTGCACTCGTGGTGGTTGCCGATGTAATCTAGCAATTCAATATCAGACCCTTTTGCAGGAAGATAGGCTACAGTGGTTTCTTGTTGGTGTAGATGGTGCATATGCTTCGGTGCGGTCTCAGATTTTGAACCAAGATTCTCTACCTTCATTGGATCGTGCGTACCAAAATATTGCTCAAGAAAAACGATTGCATTGTGGTCATAAGGAAGACCGAGACATGATGATGGCATTTAAGGTCTAATCGGACACACGAGGTAAATCAAAATCTAATGAAAATTCTGACAAGTTTTGTGCTCATTGCAATCGTGAAGGTCATAATGAAAGCACTTGTTTCCAAATTCGTGGCTTTCCGGACTGGTAGGGGGATCGACCATGTGGTGGTCGTGGAGGCAGAGGGGGACGAGGGGGTATAGCTGGGAGAGGGCATGGAGGTGCAACAGCAGGAGGCACGGCAACAAGGGCAAACAAAGCTTCTGCCAGCACCCCGACACAGCAGCAGACCCAGGGGCAGTTACCTCACACCATGGAGCAAACCGGATTGTCAAATATAACTCTAGAATAGTGGCAACATATCCTTGATCTTCTCAACCTTCCAAAACCGAAAGATCGACTTTCTGGTGAGTGTTTGTGGATTATAGATACTGGGGCAACACATCATGTCACAGGAACTTTAGAGTGGATAGTTGATGTGAAGAAAATTCATAACTGCTCAGTAAGTTTGCCAGATGGGAGTAGTTCACAGGCCACTCATGAAGGCATTGGATTATTGCCAGGAAATCTGAAAATTAATAATGTGCTTTTTGTTCCCAAATTGGATTGTAATCTAATTTCTGTAACAAAGTTGCTAGATGAATTTAATTGTACCGTTCAAATAACTACTACATTGTGTGTTATACAGGACCGAGTGACAAGGCAGTTGATTGGAGTGGGTGAACGCGAAGATGGACTTTTCTTTTTCCGAGGTGTAACTCAAGCTCGGGCTCTAGCTATTGGTGGTGGGAGATCAATGGAGTTGTGGCACAAGCGGTTAGGATATCCGTCAGAGAAAATACTTAGGAAGGTTCCTAATGTAAGTGTTTCTAGTGGTTTGAATAAAGATGGTTGTGACGTATGCTATCGTGCAAAGCAACCTCGGAAAAGTTTTCCGGTTAGTAGTAGTAGAGCCAGTAGAATTTTTGAACTCGTTCATTATAACTTGTGGGGTCCTCATAGGACTCGTTCCTCTTGTGGAGCGTATTATTTTTTGACTATTGTTGATGACTATTCAAGAGCAGTTTGGTTTATTTGTTGTTAAATAAATTAGAAGTTGAATTGTCGTTTATGAATTTTGTGGCGTTGGTGGAATGACAATTTGATCAAAAAATAAAGCGAGTTCGTAGTGATAATGGCATGGAGTTTAAATGCTTACACAATTATTTTGTAAAAAATGGCATTATTTTTGAGACATCGTGTGTGGGTACATGACCGCAACAAAATGGTCGGGTGGAGCGTAAACATAAACATATCTTGAATGTAGCACGTGCTTTGCGTTTCTAGGGACACTTGCCAATGACATTTTGGGGGGAATGTGTGATGGCGGCATGTTATTTGATTAATCGTACTCCTTCTAGCATGCTTAATTTTAAAACACCATATGAATGTTTGTTTGGCAAGGTACCTGATCTAAGTGGATTACGAGTGATGGGATGTTTATGTTATGCTCATAATCAAAAGCCAAAGGGGCACAAATTTGATAGTAAGAGTCGAATATGCATTTTTCTTGGTTATCCTTTTGCTAAAAAGGGATGGTTGCTATATGATTTAAAACAAAAAGAATTATTTGTTTCACGTGATGTTGATTTCTATGAACATGTTTTTCCTATGGCTGGAAGGAAAATGGACTATGACTCTAACGTCGTAGTAGGTGATGAGGATTTATATTGTGATGATCTTGCTGAAGTAGTGCATACTGGTGGTCATGTGAATGTTGGTGAGCATCATATACCTGCTGCCGCTGGAAGTGCAGAAATGTGGTTAGCAGGAGGGGTTGATATGGGAGTGCAACAAGGAGACGAAAGGGAAACTGGAGCATTAATTGGATCTGGAAGTGAAGATACAGGTCCTGAGGGGGCGGTATTGGGTAGTGAACAGGCTGTGGAGGAGGTGGTTGTACAGGCAGATACAAGTAATGAGGAGGCTGAAATGGGAAAAGGGAAAAGAGCTAAATTCCCAAACTCCCGCTATCGAGATTTCATCACGCATACAGTTGTGAAAAAGAAAAATTCATCTGAAAATTCGCCCTCTCCATCGGCTACCTCAGGTACTCCTTATCCTATTTCGCACTTTGTTTCTTGTGAACGGTTTTCAGATGATTACAAAAAATATGTAGCAGCTGTCTGTACAGGAAATCCACCTAAAACTTTTAGAGAAGCAGTGAAACATGAAGGCTGGAGAGAAGCCATGGCAGCGGAAATTCGAGCATTAGAAGATCATGGAACATGGGTACTGCAAGAGTTGCCTCCCGGGAAGAAAGCTCTAGGTAGCCAGTGGATATATACAGAGAAATGGGATGAGAAAGGGAATTTAAAGAGACTAAAAGCGAGACATGTGATGTTTGGAAATCATCAAATAGAGGGCATTGACTATAATGAGACGTTTGCTCTAGTGGCTAAGATGGTGACAGTTCGCACATTCCTCGCAGTTGCAGCAATCAAGAATTGGGAAGTCTATTAGATGGATGTTCACAATGCCTTCTTGCACGGCGATCTAGAAGAGGAAGTTTACATAAGGATACCTCCGGGGTTTGAGAAAAGTGACAACAAAAATATGGTGTGCAGACTGAAAAAGTCGTTGTACGGCTTGAAACAGGTTCCTAGGTGTTGGTTCGCTAAACTCTCGACGGCATTAAAGAGTTATGGCTTCAAACAGTCATATTCAGACTATTCTTTGTTTACTTTGTCTAAGGGTAAAATCCAGATTAATGTTCTTATTTATGTGGATGATATGATTATTGCTGGAAATGATAAAGTGTCATTGGCGATATTCAAGGATTATCTTGGAAAATGCTTTAAGATGAAAGACTTAGGAGTGTTAAGGTATTTTCTTGGGCTGGAGGTGGCACGGAGTAAAGAGGGAATTTTTGTGTGTCAACGGAAGTATGCATTGGATATAATATCTGAGACGGGATTGTTGGGGTCGAAGCCAGCGGAATTTCCCATGGAGCAAAATCAGAAATTGGCATTGACTAGTGGAAAATTGCTAGCAAATCCAGAGAGTACTTACCGGCGGTTAGTGGGTCGTCTTATCTACCTTGGTGTGACTAGGCCAGATTTGGCATATTTAGTTCACATTCTGTCTCAGTTTATGCAAAATCCGTGGGAAGAACATTGGGAAGCTGCCTTACGAGTTGTTCGTTATTTGAAGAAGAACCCGGGACAAGGTATATGGTTGAGAGCAGATAGTGAGTTGAGTTTGGAAGGATGGTGTGACTTGGATTGGGCTAGTTGTCCGGTGACACGAAGATCACTGAGTGGTTGGTTTGTAGTACTTGGTTATTCCCCTGTCTCCTGGAAAACTAAGAAACAACAAACAGTGTCACGTTCATCGGCAGAAGCAGAATATCGATCAGTGGCGTCTCTTACTTGTGAGTTGAAGTGGCTAAAGCAGTTGCTCGGGGATTTAGGAGTTCAGCATAAGCAGGGAATGAGACTCTATTGTGACAGTCAGTCAGCGTTGTATATTGCACAAAATCCTGTTTTTCATGAGCGAACTAAACATATAGAAGCCGATTGTCACTTTGTTGGAGATGCGCTCATAGAGGGTTTGATTGACCCATCGTATGTGTCTACGAAGGTTCAGTTGGCAGACATATTTACAAAGGCGTTGGGAAAGTCACAGTTCGCGTTTTTAATGAACAAGTTGGGCGTTCGGGAATGAGAAACTGAGACAGAAATTTAAATGTACTTACACACTTTTCCTTATTTACTCCGATTTTCCTTATTTACTCCGATTATGTACTTATATATGTAGGTTGTTGTGGTGAAT
Organism: Erythroxylum subrotundum; assembly: GCA_027563845.1. NCBI lineage: Eukaryota > Viridiplantae > Streptophyta > Magnoliopsida > Malpighiales > Erythroxylaceae > Erythroxylum > Erythroxylum subrotundum. The sequence continues at coordinate 16,545,160 of JAOQMQ010000002.1, read as the reverse complement.
GAGAAAGACAGAAAATTGAGGAGAATTTCTTGTTATGTTGTTAATTATATAACATAACCAAAATTTAAATGTAAAAAATTAAAAATAGATTAGTTTTATTGCATTTTTAAGTTTTAAAATAAAATTGTAAAATTTATAGTTTTTTATTATATTAATAAGACTATGGCCTAAATTCATAATACAAACAAAATTTTTGGTATTATAAATACCGATCAATTTTGGAAGTGAATTTCCCATTAACCTATTATCATGGCCATAATTAGAAAAATTATCTACCAACTCCAAATTTGGTGTCTCCCTGACATTATATCGGAAGGATATGATATCGGCGGATGGTGAAAACGTATCATAAGCACACATACAATTGTATATGAGGTTCTTCGTTAACTTGTTATGAGAGACTGCAAAATCCCATCTATGTGGATATATCAGTCAGTGGATATACATAGTGGAGTATTGAGCACACTTTCAACTGATCTGCTCTTATCCGCTGCTCAGGTACTCACTCTTGGAAAAGTTTGTGGACCTAAAGGGTACCTGAAACCTTGCTTGCAAGTTGGACTATGTGAAGTACCGTTCTTAACATTTTATAAAAGAAAAAAAAATTCAAAAAATCAGTAATATATAAATACGTAAATTTTAAATGTATATTTTTATTATTAAAAATTAATATTCATATATAAGTGACTAAATTTATAAGTTCAAATAATCAATAAAATATTAAATAATTATATTAACTATTTATAGTATTATTAAATTATTAAATTAAATATTTTTAGTACTTTTTGAATTTAATTAACATTAGTGATTTGTAATAAAAAATTTTCTTTTATGAGAACTGATATAATGATGAATGTAGTATATCATATCAACTATTTACGGTATTATTTAATAGTCAAATAATTTTTATTATATTTTATTAAATTTTAAGTAATAAAAATTTTTTTTTGTGAGAATTAACATAATGGTAAATGTAGTATATCATATCAACTATTCACGGTATTATTTAACTATCAAATAACTTTTATTATATTTTATTAAAATTTAAAATAAATTTAATATTATTTTAGGTTAAATAAATATAAATAAAATAAAATAAAGAATAAAATTTTTGACACTTAAATAATAATATACAAATAAATAATACTTTTTTTAGAATACAATAAATTTAGGCCACTCTACAGGATCAAGGCTTAATTCTTTAAGTTAGCGGCGGTATTGACAAATGATAAACCGTAGAATTGGCATAAAGACTCCTTTTGAAAACCACAAATTGAAGTTGCAATGGACCAAACCAAGAACCAATCACTTAAACTAACCAAATCAATGTAGATATTGGCATCGCTAGTTATAGTGATTGACTAATAATGAGAGTGTGATGCTTTAAGTATCCATATATGGTTAATCGGTTAACAATTGATTTGATGCAGAAACTTTTCTGAAACTTTGTATACTATTATCCAAACTTTTAAAATTTTCAATTAAGTTGTAATTTTTTTAAATATACGGTAAAGTACGAAATGTTCCTTCTATTAAAATAAGATGGTTGACACATAATAATAAGAATTATGTGTCAAGGTCCCTCTTTTAGTCATAGTACAATTATATTTTAAAAATATTAGGAACTTAATTGAAAAATAAAAAGATTGATACTAAATAATGAGCTGTCTTTTCCTAAACTATACCTTCTGATTTTGTACCGAAGGTTGCCTTGACTAGTGTAGGTTACAGTACCTACTGCTAGGATTTTTGTATCTATTGGGAAGGTGTTCCTTGTTAAGGACATCTTGTGGGCTGCTAAACCTTAGGCTGCTTTTCTGCGTTTGTAGGCATAGGGAAGAATAGGATCCCTCGTGCTCATTTGGTCAGTCTCTTTGTATAGACAAGAGATTGGCTTACTTGTAAATCTCTATTTGCACGTAACCTTATTTTATTTATAAATTCACTGAGTTACCCAAAAAAAAAAAAAGTACTAAATAATTCATTATTCCTTCGTTATTTTATCTAAAAGACATTGCACATAGGAAATGGTTTACCAAACAATGTATGTGGTGAGAAGGACTAATGACTTAGTTGGGAGGAAAGACATGGTCAATCCAACTCCAGGGATGAATCGAAAAAGAAATTTTTATTGGTTCACCTCCTTTTTTTATAAGGGGGATTAACATTATAACTATATTCTCTCTTTTCGGGTTCAAAATTTGTTATCTTTCTCCTGCACTCGTCCAATTTTTATGAAATACAAGATGACCACGGGATCTCCAACATGAGGTGATCAGTCTCACTCCCTTTAATATGTCCTTTTTGCCTATTGAGCTGAAATCGATCCCTTTTGATTGTACAAGACTATATGGAGCTCAGCATGTCTAGAAGCATAGGAGAATATTCTTTTGTCAATATTATCACCAGTATGCGATATTAGGTCATTCATAGCATTATTATACGCCCTATTCATTTTAGGTTGGTTATTTGTCAGCACCAGTTTAGCTTACGATGTTTATGGAAACCCTCGTCTAAATAAATATTTTATAGAGAGCTAACAAGGAATTCCATTAATAACTGGCCGTTTTGATCCTTTGACAAATGCTAGTCATATTATGAATTTCAACGAAATCGATTTAGTCATTAGTAAAGCCAAATTTAACAAAGGGACTACGGTAAAAAAGTTAAAACTTTGGGCTCGCAGACAAGGTTATCTCATAAAAAGACTGACTTGCTATATAACTATTATATTAAAAGATCTATCATTATATGAATTATATGAAGGCTGACCTATTATGGGACATACATTGCATTATAGACGTATGATCATTACGCTTCAACCGAGTTATTCTTTTCCACCTCTTAAAAAGAAAAGAACTTAAATCAAAATACATTCGATCACAACGATGGGGGAGCAAGCCAAATAGAAAAACTCACATTAGATTTAGGGATAATCAAGCTCAAACCGATAACTTTCACCACGTCAAGGTGACACTCTGCTATTGAGTTATATCATTTTCCTTGTCCCTATCAAGAAGTAGAAATGATTAATCCTAAAGCAAAGGATAGAGGTAAGCCTATTCCTAAAAAAATTAACTCCGAAATAGCATATCAAAATTATAAGAAAGCCGCTCAAAGCAATAAAAAAGGCTATTGAATTAACTGAATATGCAGATACAAAATGAATTTTTTTGTTCCATAGTCTGGGTGGGGCTATTTATAACTAGCCAATTAAGAATTTTCATATGTAGTCATACTAGCAAGTTCATCAAAGATGCAATCATCGATTCTCCTATATAAGAGGCCACAGTTACTACGAGCAAACATATTAATGATGAAGAAAACATTTTTGCTTTGCTATTAATACTTGTACTTGCTTTGCTATTACGCCCAAGCCTTACTGAAGAAGAGTGGTCTAAATATCAATACAAATGGATCTTGTGTTCTGGAATCCTAGAAAAATATTGGAGATGATCTTATATATCTTATTTTATGACTTCAAATAAACTTTTCTTAGGATTTCGTTAAAATTGTTTGTTTGGAAATTTTCCAAAAAGCTAATCATTTTTTCTCTCCATCGAAACAATAGGATCGTTATACTCATTCTTAAACTTGTCACCGACCAAACGGATAAAAAAATAGGTAGGATGTTGGATCATGTAATATTTATCTTAATAAGAAATTATCAACATAATAAAATATGTATTACAAGCATAAAGGTTGCTCAAGTAATAAATAATAAAAAATGGACTGATTCATTTTTCTAGGTTTGACCATTGTAAAAAAATTAGTTCTTACAGGAAAATGCTCAATACACAAGTTAGTCTTACAATGGCAATTATGACCAAGTACTTTTTGGGCCATATCTTTAAAAGATAATTTTTATTTTACTTTTTTTTTATTCTATTTAATAGAGTATGACAATAAAAGTGGATATCATGAGTTAAAATAATATTATTGAATTGAATAAGAGAAAATTCATTCCCCTTTTTCTGTTATGATATAACATATATAAAACAAATAGAAAATATTCAAAGTTCATTTCTTGCTTTTACCTCCCTTGAAGACAAGACAAATACTGTAAATATGCATGCATGACCAAGTGATATCTTCTTGACCTAATGACCTTACGTTGATATTCCTTCTAAAGTTAGAATGAAGGCAGTAGGGATCTTGATAACTTATACTAAATTATATTTAATCCTGAACCTGTTGTATTCGCTATTACTTGTGATATCTTCAAATTAATAACATCAATCAACAGTTGGTGACTGAATATTTTGGGGGGTAACAATGATCACCGACCTCCACATGATTTTATGCGGTGAATGATGATGATTAAATGAGGAATTGGAAGATGAGGAGCGAAACAAGAAGCTTCAAATTATATATTCTGATATGATCTCCATTTATATATTATTTCGTTGTTATCTAGAGAGAGACAAGCCATGTGACAAAGCCGACAATTTATGCTTCCAAACTAAAAAAGAAATAATTTACCCTTGGCCCCTATCACTGCTCATGAGTACTCATGAGACAACACTTCGTCACTCACTATCTTTAACCTCATGTAATGTCTACAATTGCTTTATTCTTTCTGTTTATAAAAGTCTCATCAAAGGTGGCCTACAAATGAGTTTATACACCTTCAATTGTTATATTAATTAGTCTTTTCTCCCCTAAGCGGGCGTGGTGACTCATTTCCTAGGCCTTGCCATCCTTTTTTTTTTTTTTGAAAAGGAAATTGAATAAATAAATAAAGATTAGAGTACATGGCTGAAAATAATACAAATCAGAAAAAATCTACTACATAAGTGGAAGGAAGAAAAGAGCTAAGTAGCAATATGAAACCTCAACAATTGAAAGCAAATAAAGTTAATGGAGAAGCAAACCCACAGCCCAGCAAACAGCAGAGGTCTCCCATACAAATGTCAGATACATAATGTTGTGCGGAGATCAGAACTGCAAGAGAAGTGAAGGTTTTTGGACCAGACAATCTCGCGAATATCAGATATTAACAAAGAGAGTAAGCTATCTTGAGTCAAAGATTTGAGCTGAAAACGGCGAAGATTCTGTTCTTGCCAAAGTGCATAGATACAAACCCCCAAGACAATCATAAGAATAAGTCGTCTAGACGCTGGTTGAGAAGAAAGGCAAGTTGTAATAGCAACCAAATCCGAGTCCCGAGGTGTCCAGGAGCATAGAGCAGTGAAACAAGTGATCACTTGTTCTGTTTTTCGTTTATAACTTACGGCTACGTGAATATTAATGACTAAACTACCGCGTCATGTCTTAACGGGATAATAGGCTAATATTTCCGAGGTCCTTACACACTCGTCAACTCAGTTACCTTTGGCTTACTCTAGAAAATTCTTCACTGGAGGATATTTCTAACGTGGTTATTCCGGTGTCTAGTATAGAAATTTCTTTGTGAAATAATATAGCCAGGGAACTTAAGAATATGCCGTTGTTCATTTTACCACCTTTTTTTTTTTAAAGGTGATTTAGCTAGAACATGCGAGAGTTGACGAGCCTTAGTTATGTCTCAAATTTGTGTAGTGACGGTGGCCAACAAAAATTAGTGATATTTCATGTCACATTTATTTAATATCGTAAGTATTACCTTTTGCTCTTGCAGCTAACATATTTGTTGTAATTTTGTATATAATATTATAATTTTGTTAATAAAGACATATTTATCTTTATATATTATATTAATTACATTTGATGTTTTAATATTCAAGGTAAAATTTCTAGAATAATTATTGTACAATTGAAATTATGATAAAATTATAATTATAAAATTGAACTTGCATTTATATATTATATCTAAATTATTCCTAATTGCAGTTTCATCAAGACAGAATAATATTGAAAATGGTAAAACTAGCATAAGTTTCTTTCTTATGGAGAAAGTAATTGGTTTAGTAAATTAAAGATACAGAAATGCTTAAACAAATATATAGATACTTATTAGAGAACAAGTTCACTAAACTGACCCGATTATGAAGATCCTAAATAGAATATTACTTACATATATGTGAATTTCTTTATTAAGATAATTGTGTGATTGATCTTTAGACTTGATATTACCAAAGTATCTCATATGAGAATTACTGCATTTTGATACTATTTATGACCTAGTTTACTTAGGGTAGCTTAGTCGATAATACTTAGATGCAGTATGAACCATACGAAGATAGTTAAGTAAGTCAATAAGGGATTCATCATTATAAAGTAATTAGAGAGAATGTTCCATTATTCTTGATTAGTAGTTATTTAAGGAATTATCTTGTCAAACTGAATTGATATTTGAAAGATATTTTAAAATATCAATCATAGTCAATTACTAATTAGCAAGAACAAACAAGATTGAATTTAAAAGAGTAGACAATATATTCATACTTTACATCTAAGTGAAACATTGAATGATGAAAAGACTAAATTATAGATCATAACTATGCTTGGATAGGTTATATCAAATCATTTTGATATTCCTAATATTTGTGTAGTTATGACATATTGTTGAACATCAATTTTGTTATATGATTCTAAATTATTTAGTTGGAGAATTACAGATAAATTAAAATAAGCTTTAATTTTGCTAAGTTTAACTATAAATTATAATTATAATTATAATAATTGCCAACATATTAGGAACCTAATAGATCACACATAAAAATTGATTAAAAGGAGAAAATTAATTTAAATTAAGTAAAACTTAATTATGAAGTTTGAGAAACTTCATAGATAAAATATGAAATATTTGATTTGATTTAAATTAAATTATAGTTTGAGTTTGAGTTTAAGTTTAATTTTAATTATAATTAGAATATTTAATTTTAATAAAAATAAAACCTAATACTTTTTCTATTTATGGGAATAAGTATAAGGGAGCTAGCATTCTTACTTATTTTGCTCTCAAAGAGTTGAAAGTTTTCTTTTACTATTTTGTTGATACTATTATAGACTAAATACAAGAACAACTCGTAGTTAACACGTTAAAAAGGTTTTGAGAAGGTTTAAGTAAGAACTTTGAATTAAGTACAATTCTTTTATTTTATCATTTATGTTTTCAAATTATTCAATTATTGCAATTCAATCAAAAATCGTAAAATATATATTTTTGTTATGCTCGTGATTCGATAAAGGTTGATTTTTCAACAGTGACATCCGAGCCTCTTTTAATTATTTAACTTAAATCAATTGCTTAATTGTTATTAAATTGACCACAAAAAAGGCTTAAACTAATTGTTTTGATAAAGTAGGGTTTAGTTTTGTTTAATTGAAACAAAGATATGTGAACGAGTACGACCTCGTTAATTTTAAGCTTTGTGGAAAACCATCTCGCAAGTTACCTCATATTTTTGTTTCCAGAAATTGCTCTTGAATACCATCACATTACCTGTTTATGTAAACAATGTTGCATGCCACCCTAGCTTTGTTTCTGTGTATTCTTGAAGTTTGCTTTTTAACTTTTATTGATTGTGTTCTAGAAAAATTATTTTGCTTGCGAAGTTTTATGCTCGACTCAAGTTCTGAATTTGTGTGATTTAATGGGTGTCTGAAATGTGTTGTTGGGTGTGATGATTTTGGATTTGCGTTGGTTAATCGTCTGGATAATGGGTCTCCACCGGCGGCATTGCTAGCTGCTGGTAAGCTGCCTCTGGCGACGGAGACAGTGGTTATCTAGCCACTGGTGAAGGGTGAAACACGCCCAGCTAGACGTGATGGGGAAGCTGTCCCAGAAGAGAAGGAAGCGTCGACACCTGAAGCAGAAGCAACACTGATCGGGGAAGGCATTGGGAAGGGGAACACAGAAAAAATCTAAAATTAAAAAGTAAAAACAATAGGGCACGTGATAACATCTGAGTAAAGACATTCATGGAAGAGAAACGTCCCGGCAAATGCAGATAGTCCCCACACATCTTTTTTTAATTTTTATATGTTTTACGTCATTTTTAATTAAATTGATTTAAATTTCTAATAAATTTGAAAGAATATTTTTCTAAATGTCTGAAAACTATTTTCAAAGGATTATTTATTTTGGAATATTTTAGAATTTAGTTTAAATATTCAAATATTTAAATAATTAAATTAAATTAGTTATCAAATCAATAACTAAAATCAAGAAAAAGTTTTGTAAGGATTTATTTCATAAGTTTATTATGTTAGAAATTATTTATATAATGATATTATATTTTTTTTGTGAGACTTAAATTTTGAATTTCAAATCCCTTAATTAAATATTAAATACACGTTGAGAACGTGATTTTTACATTCCATTTTTTAAGAATAAAACCATAATTCTGTTTATTGTCAGACTTATTGGGCAAACTTAAGGCCCCTTTAACCCGAATATGTTTTATCTTAAATTAATAGGGCCTACTTTACAAAATTATTATGATTTGGATTAACAAACTCATAATCATATGAAGTTATAAGTATGGTTAGAAATATTATATAAGATCTATTTTGGTAAAAAGTTGTTACTTAACTGATTTAGGAGTCACATAAGATGTGATTAATAAAATTGTTATCTACCTAATATAAATTTAATTGATTTGTAGAACAAACTCCATATTAATTATTTTTGAACAGGATCCTAACTAGTAAGGAAATTTTTTGATAATTTCTCATCTTAATACCGAGAGATATTATTTTGAATAAAATAGTGAGAATAATAAAATATTTATTAAAGTCCTTATTTTATTTGAAATAAACTAATACTTGCATTTTTATATCTTTCATTTGTTAGAAGAAAATAAGTACCAATTTATCACCGAGGAGCATCATAGACCCAAACAAGCATATTAAACCTAATTTTTGAGAATGGTTTCCCAACTTAAGACTTATTCTCAAGCAAAAAAAAGAAACTATATATTATTGACACTACTGTTCCACCGGAGCCTAGTTCGGATGCGACTGATGAGGTTTAGGAGAAATATCATCTTTATATTGATGACGTAGAACAAGTTACATACATGATGTTAGCTAGTATGTCTCTTAAGCGTCAGAGGCAACATGAGAACATGGATGCTCCTATTATAATTATGCATTTCAAGGAGTTATAGGTTAGGTTATATCAACGAAATTAGAATCACAAAGTTACATAAAGAAGGATATTTAGATCCTTTTGATTATGAATCATATAAAACTTGTGAATCTTGTTTGATGGGAAAGATGACCAAACTACACTTAAGTGGAAAGGAAAAGCATACTAGTGAGTTATTAGAGCTTATACGTTCAGAAGTATATAGACTTATGTCTACTTATGCTAAAGGTGGATAATTATATTTAATTATGTTCACAGATGATCATTCTAGATATGATTTTGTGTATTTAATAAAACAAAAATTTGAATCATTTGAAAAGTTCAAAAAAAAAATATACTTGAGGTTGAGAAACAAATTGGTAAAGTATTAAGAACTAAGATTTGATCGAGTTGATGACTAATTGGACCACAAGTTTCTTAGTTACTTAAAAGAGAATGAGATTCTCTCACAATAGAATCTTTTTAGAACTCCATAATGGAGTATATGAGAGGAGAAATCATACTCTATTAGATATGGAACATTTTGTAACGAGTCATATAGTCTTTCATATATCCTTTTGAGGATATGCCCTTGAAACTACTACTTCTTTTCTGAACAAAGATCTATTTAAATCTATTAACAAGATACCATATGAGATATAGACTGATAGTAAACCAAATCTGTCACACTTAAAGTTTAGGGATAAGATGCTCATGTGAAATGTGCAACATCTGATAAGCTTCAAGCTAAATAAGAAAAATGAAAATTTGTGGGGTATCTAAAAGAGAGTATAGGATATCAATTTTACCATGCTCTTAAGTGCTTGTCTTAAGAAATGCTACATTCCTAGAAAGAGAATTTATCATCAAGTAAAGTAGAAGGATTGAAGTCGAACTTAGAGAAGTTTAAGAACTGCAAATTCACATCCATATGGAGCAAGAACCTTAAATTGATACATATGATGTACAACTAAGAGTTCAAGAGACACATAGCCAACGATGCACTAGTAGGATATATCGTCCCCTTATTAGATTAGATCTACATATTGAAAAAGGAAAGGATAATGTATTGTTTATAAATGATGAGCCTACTAATTTTAAGGAAGCAATGCCTAACATTGATTCTTTGAAATAGCATGGAGCCATTAGATCTAAAATGGAACCTGGTCGGGTCGGCCATGTTGGGCCTGGACTCGAACATAACGACCCGTGGGCCGATCGATCCATCAAAGATGTCAAG
>JAOQMQ010000002.1:16518739-16534804 GCA_027563845.1 Erythroxylum subrotundum | reverse complement strand
AAACTACTACAGAGAACAGTCGATTCATGGATCCAAACGGCAACGTACAGTTCAGTCAGAATCTGGCAGAACCAGAACCCATGTACACTAACCAAGTATAGGCTTTGGTAGATCCTCCTAATGGTATTATACCTACTGGATCAAATGGATTTTAAAGAGAAAAACTAATATGGATGGTAATGTATATACATATAAAGCAAATCTAAGGGCTAAAGATTATAACAACAAAAAAAGGAACTGATTTTGTTGAAACGTTTTTGCCAATAGGTATGTTTAGATTTGTAAGGATCTTATTGGTTGTAGTTGCATATCATGATTATGAAATCTGGCAAATGGATTTCAAAACAACGTTTCTCAATGGAAATTTATTGAAGATGTGTACATCACACAACTTGAGGGTTTTGAATCTAAAAGATTTCTTAATCAAGTATTCATATTGTAAAATTCTATTTATAGACTTAAGCATGCATTATAGAATTGGAACATCCATTTTGATAAGACAATCAAAGAATTTTATTTTATAAAAAATTTGGAAAAAAATTTGTCTATAAGAAGGTTAGTAGGAGTGTATTCATCTTTCTAGTGTTGTATATAGATGGCACATTGCTGATTAGAAACCATATACCAATGCTCCAATCTATAAAGATTTGGTTGTCTAAAAACTTCTCCATGAAGGATATAGGTGAAATAGCCTATATTATATGAATGAAGATTTATAGAGATAGATCAAAGAGGTTGCTTAGATTGTCCCAATCCATGTATATAGACACTTGTTAAAAGAGGTTTAGGATGGAGAATTTGAATTGAGAGAATAGATTGCAGTATTTATGTTGTGTTATATAGTGAGAGTTGGTACTCAATAGACCTAAAAACATCAAATTAATAGGCAATTAAAGAGAGATCTTAGTTGTTTATTAGTTACCTATAGGATTGCTTTAAATCCAGTTGTATAGGTAGGAAGAGTTTGATAGATTAAGAGATAATGGGATCAATTAATTAGATCTCGAGAGAGATTAATTACAATTATTAGATATTTAGGTTCAATTAGTATTAAATCAAGAAGGTAAAATGAAAATAAATAAGGATATTAGTAATTCATATTTTACATAATTGACCATTCAACCAATTCATTGTTAATTATTTCATTATTTAATTATCAATTCTTTGTTTTTAGTTTGAATTGTAGTAAATCATCTTATCGTTTATCTTGAGCAAAGTTTGTAAGAATTGCTGGGTGACTATATCCTCATAGAATAATATTTTTTATTCTTTCAGATACAATCTATATATTTGCAATAAAGAAAGTTCTTCATTTAAAACTTCAACAAGTTTTTGGCGCTATTGTCGAGGATTATTTTATAGCACTTATTGCAATTTGAGTTACTTTGATTTAAGTATTTTAACATTTTTTGTGTGATTGTAGGTGCATAAACATAAGATCTATAAAGAGTTCAAGTAAACTGAAAGACATGAAAGTTTTTAACATCACCAAGCAAAAGATGGATATTCAATAAACAAGACACAAAGAAGTAATATGGAGAACAATGGTGGAGGAAAAGAATAAAAGAGAACAGTAGAGAACCCTTATAGACTTCAGGTGTCAATGCTACCAAACAAGGAATAACAAGACTACCAGTGCAATCCAACACTTTTAAAATTAAACTAGTGCTATTGAATATGCTAAAAACTAATGTCTAGTTTTATGTACTAGTCAATAAGGATCCTAATTCTCATTTGGCTAACTTTTTGGAGATTTGTTACACATTTGCATACAATAGGTTATTAGAAGATGCAGCCAAGATGAAGCTCGTTCCATTTACATTTAAAGATTGAGCCAAGGGAAGGTTGAATTTTCTTATCCCAAAGAACATTAAAACATGCAGTAGTTAGTGCAAGCCTTTTTAGCTAAATATTTCCCAATGACAAAGACCATTAAGATCATAAAGGAGATTACTAATTTCTAGCAAAGAAAATTGGAATCATTATATGAAGCATGGGAGAGATTCAACGAGTTATAAAGGAGTAGTCCACATCATAACTTGCGTAAAGAGTCCATTTTGTAAACCTTCTATAATGGTTGTGAATCCGCCAATAGCAAGCACTATAGATGCCACAACTGGTGGTTGACCAATGAGGAAAATAGTTGATGCCATGCATGATTTATTAGAAGAGATGGTAAACAATAATTGTCTATGAATGTTAAAAAGGAGTTAATAGAAACCAACCTTAAGAGATAAAAAAGGAGAGCTTGCTATAGATTCAGTGACAACGTTATAGGCTGAAGTAGCAAACTTAGCCAAACAATTGATCAAGTTAAAAGCCACTTCTTCCAACCCACTCAAAGAAATTCAGCTTGGATGCCAATTATATAGATAAGAAATTCATATCTGAGTTGATTGCTTTTTAATGGAAAATAATAATATGGAGCAGCTTAACTATATAGGAGTACAATATGATCGAGGTATTACTAAACCCTATTCTAATACTTATAATCCTAGATGGAAGAACTACTTAAATTTTTCTTGGTCTAACAAATTGCAAGGAATCCAATGAAAGCTCAAGGCCTACTAGTATTTCAGCAAAATAGGCTCAATTTATTGGAATTGAATATAGACAAGTTGACGGATATATTGAATTCCAAATTCTTGAGCCAAGATGAGAGATAAAAGAGGCCAAGATGGATATCTTTCACTTTCCCTGTATTAAAACTATATTGTCTTTTTATTCTTTCTTTTGTATTCTTCTTATATGTTGATTTTCTATTTTGAGAATATACAATTTTGAAAAACTAAACATTTAAAATTTAAGTATAAGTAATTATCTAATAGGTACTTAGAATTGCTAAATATAGCTTTAAGTAAACGTATATTGGTTCATTTGAATATGTATGTGTACTTGTTTTAGTAAGTAATAGGTTAAAAGGCATCATTTGCAGCTTAATTTCTCTAAAACATTTAAATAAGTCTCTATTATTATTTTTGATATTACTTTACATTTAACCTTACTAAAATTGTACTGTTGCACCTTAAAAAAGGTAACAGTAGGAGTTTGTTTAGCCCTTTTATGAAATATTAAAGGAAAAAGTTACACATTTAATCAATATTTTATAGGTTCAAATTATCTATTTATAACTACATAGACTAAATCTATGACTTATGTACTAAAAAGTTAACTTAGTTAGAATTTAAAGTACTATTAATATTATTTTAAAATATCATAAATAATAATAACAACTAATTTAAACTTTTAAAGACACGTTAAAAAGTAATTTATACCATTTGTTCATAGGTATATACAGTACAAACGTCGTTTGTAGACCCCATCACCGTAACAAAACATAACCTATTGCTGGATACCTTTTACCGCCTTTCCTCGGTTCCCCTTTTGTGGAATTCTCTTCAAGATTCGAATGCGCGGAGAGGAGATGGAAAATGACATTCTTTATCCAACAGTGTCTAGAAAGGCCCAGACTCTTCCCAGGACCCTGACGTGACTGCCCTGTAGCAAGTTAAACTTGAAAATAATCTACCGAGCCCAAATCTCAAATCATATCTATCCTCATAATTAAACATTGACATAGATTCCGCTGCCTCTCCACTCTTCTATATCTATCCAGAAACCTCAAGAACTACCATAACCCCCATTATCCCCATTATCCCACCTGCCTTATGTCACTATAAGTATGACCAAAACCAAATTTCACACTACTCCCAATTTAGACAAATCCTTCCATCTTACCAATATCTTTGACATTTCCCGTACTTGTTAGTTAGAAGGTTTCCCTCTAAACATACAGATAGTTCCTTCCTACCAAATTTATTTAACTTTGTCGACTATGCTTCACTCTCTTTTACAAGATGACGCGTTTGATCCTGAGTTACTACAAGCGCCATCGAATGCTCTCCATATAGGCTGGAAGGAAACTCCTAAAGCCCACATATTCGAAATAGAACTTCCAGGCCTCACAAAGGAGGACGTCAAGCTCCAACTTCAGCAGGGGTCAGTGCTGCACGTAAGCAGTACGACTAGTGCAGAAGAGAGGATCTTCGAAGAAGAGACAAAAGGCGAAATAAAATGGCACCGTAAGGAAAGAATGAACCTACCTGGTGGCTTTTCCAAAGAGTTCAGATTGCCTGACGATGCTAACGTTGATGAGATTAAGGCTTCAATGCGTGATGGATTGCTCACTGTGCTCGTACCTAAACATCATCATCACGGTCAGAATGAACACGATAATAACAACAACAAAAAGCGTAACAAACACTATGCTGTGACGATAACAGGGCCAGCAGGGGATAGTGCTAAAGCAGATGTGAACGAGGATCATCATCGTCCCAAAGGACGACTCGGCCGTTTCGTTTGCTGCATAGCTTAAGGATAATTATGTCAACAACGAGAAGTATTTGCAACAATTCATGGCTTCGTTTGACTTTGTTCAGTTCAGCTCTGTTTTGTGTGATTGTGTGGTTTTCTAATTGTTTATGTTTCTATATGCAATCATGTATATTTTGAAGTTACAAATGGAATAGAAATCAAACTTCTATCAATGACGGTAACCAAAAATAGAAAAAATATAACTTAATAATACTAAAAGTCCCATTGCATAATGGAATGGAATGTAAGTTGTTATACTAATTATTATGTATGGTTCATTTAAAGGCTTTAACCCTACCCACCATATGGTGTTGCCCATCTGCCCAACTCTTTATCTTTGTGATGGCCAGAGACTTGAGTAGGTTTTAGTGGATTTAAATCCAGCTTGTTTGATCCATATTCTCACCTAATCATCATCTGACACTATCACTTGGCTAAGGAAGAGGATAGAAGCTGATACCAAATGTAAAATGAAACCTAGCAGTAGCATACATTTCATACAAAATTTACGTACAAAATCCATGCATATAAAGACCATATATAACCATATATATATGTGAAGCAAGCAGCGGAAATGTAACCGAAATACCTCTAGCCATTGCCTTCCACCGTAGATCTAAGAAGTTTGGAACTTCTATCCTCTTCCTTAGCCAGCGATGATGTCAAAAATGCGTAGGTGAAGGTAGGGACCAAACCAAAACCAACATTATTTTTAAACAATACTTCCATACCCTACTGTCCATCACAGAGGCGGAAGGTTGAGGAAGTGGGCGACAAAACATATGCGGGAGTTAAGGGACATGATTAAAGGGACCATATACAGGTAGGTAAGGTTTGACCGAAATCCTTACATTCTCTCACTTGGTCCATTTAACCCAAAACCACCACGTATAGCAAGAAATCAAATATATGAATCATGACGATAGGTCCTCTTATAGTGAGTAGTATCTTCCATGTATTACATATACAAAAGTTCTCATTATTAGCAATAAACCATATGTTTATTCTAGGTCCAAATTAAACTATATTTCTCAAAACCAATCAAAATATGTGTGCACAAAATTTATGAGAAAATATCAAACTGAATAAGAGTTCCATTGAATCAACAAATATACAACAAAATCACATTGTGGAACTAAGTCCCATATGCACTATGTGATCCTTAAACTGCTTAAGTGGCATGCCTTTAGTTAAAGGATCCGCAATCATCAAATCAGTGCTAATGTGCTCTATGACAACTTTTTTTCCTTTACACGTTCTCTTATGGCTAAATACTTAATGTCGATATGCTTGCTTCGACTTCCGCTCTTGTTATTTTTAGCCATAAAGACTGTAGTGGAGTTGTTACAATATAACTTTAACGGCTTAGAAATTGAATCAACAACTCTAAACCCAGATATGATACGAACTCAGCCTCTATAATGGAAGTAGCAATTAGGGTCTGCTTGGCACTTCTCCAAGGTACAGCTCCATCAACTAGCATGAATATATAATCAGATGTTGATTTCCTTGAATCCATGGAGTCAGCAAAGTCTGAATCGGATTATCCAACTACTTCCAAGTTCTCAGTTCGTCTGAACAAAAGCATATAGTCCTTTGTGCCCTGAAGATATCTCATAACCTTCTTTGCAGCTTTCCAGTGATCAATGCCTGGATTACTCTGATATCTTTCTAACAGTGCAACAACATATGCAGTGTCAGGTCGGGTGCAGACCTGAGCATACATAAGACTTCCTACAGCCGAAGCATATGGAATGTTCTTCATGTGTTCCCACTCAAAATCATTCTTTAGGCATTGATTCAAATTGAATTTATTACCCTTGACTATGGGTGTTACACCTGGTGCACAATCTTTCATCCGATATCTCTCTAAAACTTTATTGATATAGGTTTCTTGAGACAAACCAAAATGTTTCGAGATCTTTCTCTGTGGATCTTAATGCCAATGACATAAGATGCCTCACCCATATCTTTCATATCAAAATTCTTTGAGAGAAATTGTTTCACCTTATATATCAAACCCTTATCATTAGTTGCAAGCAAAATGCCATCTTCGTATAACACAAGAAAACAAGTCTTACTCCTACTGACCTTTTGGTATAAACACTGGTCTATTATATTCTCTTCAAAACCAAATGAAGTGATAATCTCATAAAATTTGAAATACCACTGCCGGGAGGCTTGTTTTAACCCATATATGGATTTATTAAGCTTACAGACTAAATACTCACCATCACTAGAGGAGAATCCATCAGGTTGTTTCATGTAAACCTCTTCCTCTAGTTCACCATTAAGGAACGCTGTTTTCACATCCATTTGATGTAATTCAAGATCAAAATGAGCTACTAATTCCATGATTACACGAAGAGAATCTTTCTTCGATACAGGAGAAAATGTCTCTGTGTAGTCGATTCCTTCTCTCTGAGTGAACCCTTTGGCAACAAGTCTTGCTTTATGTCTCTCAATGTTGCCTTGTGAGTCTTTTCTTTGCCATAAATACCCCACCTACATCCAATGGTTTTCACACCATTTGTCAACTCAACGAGATCCCAGACTTGATTAGATGTCATAGAATCCATCTCATCCTTCATAGCATTGTACCACAAGTCTGATTCCTTAGAGCTCATGGCTTGCGAAAACGTTTCAGGATCATTTTCGGCTCCAACGTTGTAATCTGACTCTTGTAGATACACTATGTAATCACTAGGTATTGTTGACCTTCTAATCCTAGTGGATCTCCTTAATGTTGTATTGTTATCCTCACGAAGAACTTGTTGCTCACCCTGTTATTCAACTGGTTGCTCAACAATTTCTTGTTGCTCCTCATTTACATCTTAATCTACTTGATTAGTGTTAACAACTCGTGGAACTTCAGTAACTGGTTGTCCCATACCCGTTTGACTTTGAGGGGTGTGAATGAAAATCAATTGATCACTTAAACCAGAGGGTTGAGCTTCATAATGGCCACTTTCTGAACCTATGTCTGCAAAATGACCACTCTCACTGATCAAGTCATTCTCAAGAAATTTTGCATTTCTTGATTCCACAACTCTAGTGCTGTGAGATGGACAATAGAACCTATACCCTTTAGACCTTTCAGCATATCCAATGAAATATCCACTAATGGTCCTTGGGTCTAGCTTCTTCTCCTGTGGGCTATAAATTCTCACTTCAGACGGGCATCCCCAAACGCGTATATGCCTCAGACTCGGTTTCCTACCCTTAAATAACTCAAAAGGTGTCTTCGAGACAACTTTGGTTCTAACCCGATTTAATATATACACAATTGTCTTTAGAGCTTCTGTCCATAGGAATTGAGGAAGTTTTGTGTTACTCCTCATACTTCTTACCATGTCCGTTAAGGTTTGGTTTCTTCTTTCTGCCACATCATTCTGATCCGGAGAACCAAGCATGGTGTACTGGGCAACAATCTCATGTTCCTGAAGAAACTTCGCAAAAGGACCAGGTGCTTGTCCACTTTCAGTGTATCTACCATAGTACTCTCCACCTCTACAAACTTGTCAGATCTACGGTGGAAGGTAACGGTTGGAGGTATTTCGGTTACATTTCCACTGCTTGCTTCACATATATATATGGTTATATATGGTCTTTATATGAATGGATTTTGTACGTAAATTTTTGTATGAAATGCATGCTACTGTTAGGTTTCATTTTACATTTGGTATCAGAGCTTCAGTCCACCTCTGTCTTGCCTTAGAAACCACCGAAATATTTTTCTCTGTTTTCCTCTATTTTGGTTAGGTTTCTGCCATATCTATATATGTTTGAGGTTGTTGAGTTTTTCGACATTTTGGACCTCCTTGAGACATTAAACTCGTGTTGTTGTCCTCCATGGAGCGCTCGACGGTGACAAAACAATGTAGGGAGGAAGGGACGATGATGATCGTACGTGAAGCTTCAGACGTTCATTCGTGGAGCGTTGCATGGTCAATTTTTCGACATCTCGTGCGGTTTGCGACGTCCACGTCGTCCCAACGTCGGCATCGGTGCAAACGCCGGTGTCCTCTGCTGGTCTGGAGCGTCGGGGGCGACCCGGCTGGAGGTTAAAGACGACGCAATTTTTCGTTTTTTCTTTCTTTTAAAAAAAGTATTAATATTATTTTTTTAATATTAGTAATAAATTGGGTTAATTCAGACCTAACCTATTATGTTATGATTTTACCTATAAAATCATTTAATATTTTATGAAAATATTGATTTTAATTATGTATGTCTTTTGATTATTTGATTAGACATGCATATGATAATTGTTTAATTTTGCACAAATTTTATGTGATTAATTGAAAATTTTGTGTGTATAAATTCATGATTATTATACATGCAAAAACTAGATTAAATATTTTGTGCATTATTATTTAATTTATTTTATTATTTATGACTTGGTGCAAATATTTAGGCTTTAATTTGAAGCTTAAAATAATGTTAGTGATCATATGATTTTAATTAATTGGGAGTAGCCACAACATCTCAAATTAATTATAATAATATATTTAGCTTTAAGATCACATTAATACATAAATTGTAATTAATCGTATGTGATATAATAATACCCAAAGGAATTTTATTATATTTGTATGATTAATTAGGATAAAATATCAGATTATATTTCTTAATTTACCCACAGGAATTAAGAAAAGGAACAAAATTCTATAGTTTTATCATAACATTTCGGATGAATCTAATTGAGTAACATTTTATCCCACAGGCAAGTCTTATGTCACTAGAGTCATCTATCAAATGCATGATTTACATTGGTAAATCATTAATTATTATTGGTCTCGAGATATATATAACGAGCATATATTTTATTTCTCAATTTGTAGTTACTCCAAATATTTCTGATATTAAGTGTGATATTCCCAAATTAAGAGGTGACAACTACAAAGTGTGGAAGGAGAGAATTCTGCTTCATTTGGGCTGGATGGATATAGACTATGCTATTAGGAAGGACAAACCACTGAGTATGACTGAGACCAGCACTCCAGTAGCTATTGCTCTTTATGAAAAGTGGGAGAGGTCTAATCGCCTTTCCGTGATGTTCATAAAGCCCAAGATCTCTGCTAGTATTCGTAGTTCTGTGGAACAACATAATAATGTTATAGATCTATTAAAGGTCATTGATAAGCAATTTGCTACATCTGATAAGGCCCTTGCCAGCACTTTGATTATGCAGTTGTCATCCTTGCGGCTCACTGGGATAAAGGGTGTATGTGATCATATCATACGTATGAGGGATATAGCGACTCAGCTAAAAGCGTTAGAGGTTACAATATCAGAATCTTTCCTTGTGCACTCTGTCTCAACAATACAATCCTTTCAAGATCTCTTATAACACACATAAGGACAAGTGGTCAATTAATGAGCTGTTGACCATGTGTGTGCAAGAAGAAGAGAGGTTGTTGATGGAAGAGGGTGAAAGGGTCAATTTGACCGTTTCAGGAAAGAAGAGGCATGAGGATGTCAAAAATAAGGGAAAAGGCAACATTGCTCCTCAATCCGATATAATGAAGCCATCAAAGTGTTTGTTCTGCAAAAAGAGGGGACACATGAAGAAAGACTGCGCTAAATTTAAGGACTAGCTCGAGAAGAAAGGTACTCAAATTTTTTTTATTTGTTATTAGTCTAATATGGTTAGTGTTAAGCATAATACATGGTGGATTGATTCTGGTTCTACAATCCATGTTTCAAATACCTTGCAAGGTATGCAAAACCTAAGGAAGCCGGTGGGAAGTGAACAATTCATCTATTCAGGAAGCAAGACGAGTTCACATGTGGAAACCATCGGCACTTACAGTTTGGTTTTGAGCAGGGATTTTGTTTTGTTCTTGGAAAAGACCTTTTATGTTCCAAATTTCTCTAGAAATTTGATTTCTGTATCGAGAATTGTACCATTTGATTTTTCCTTTAACTTTTCAGATTCTGTTTTCAGTTTATGTAATGTATCGAAAGTTATTGGTTGTGGTACATTATCTGATGGTCTCTATTCCCTTCATTTATAAAATAATGATGCCTATAATTCTATGCATGTCACTGTTAGATTGAAACGATGTGTTGTGCACATCTCCATTGAGAGAAATAAGCGATTAGTAAATGAAGGGGGTACTTAGTACTTTGAATTTTGCTGATTTTGAGACTTGCATGGATTGTATTAAGGGTAAACAAACTAACAAATCTAAAAGGGGTCCTAAGAGGAGTACAAACTTATTAGAAATCATACATACAGATATTTGTTGTCCTGATATGGATGCAAATAGTCCGAAATATTTTATCACCTTCATAGACGACTATTCGCGATATATGTATCTCTACTTACTTCGTGCTAAGGAAGAAGCTTTGGATGCCTTTAAAAAGTTTAAGGCTGAAGTGGAGAATCAATGTGAAAAACTGATTAAAATCGTGCGGTCAGATAGAGGTGCAAAGTATTATGGTAGATACATTGAAAGTGGATAAGCACCTAGTCCTTTTGCGAAGTTTCTTAAGGAACATGAGATTGTTACCCAGTACACCATGCCTGGTTCTCCAGATCAGAATGGTGTGGTAGAAAGAAGAAACCGAACCTTAATGGACATGGTGAGAAGTATGAGGAGTAACACTACACTTCCTCAATTCCTGTAGACAAAAGCTCTAAAGATGGCTGTGTATATATTAAATTGGGCTCTAAACAAGGCTGTCTTGAAATACCTTTTGAGTTATTTAAGGGTTGGAAACCAAGTATGAGGCATATACGCATTTGGGGATGCCCTTCTGAAGTGAGAATTTATAACCTACAGGAGAAGAAACTAGACCTAAGGACCATTAGTGGGTATTTTATTGGATATGCTGAAAGGTATAAAGGGTATAGGTTTTATTGTCCATCTCACAACACTAAAATTGTGGAATCAAGAAATGAAAAATTTCTTGAGAATGACTTGATCAGTGGGAGTGATCATTTTCAAGACATAGGTTTTGAAAAAGGCTACTACGAAGCTCAACCCTCTGGTTCAAGTGATAGATTGATTTTCATCCATACCCCTCAAGTTGAAACGGGTATTGGACAACCAATTACTGAAGTTCCACAAGTTGTTAATACCAATCCAGTAGATCAAGTTAGAAATGAGGAACAACCAGAAATTGTTGAGCAACCAGTTCAACAACTTGTTGAGCAACAAGTTCCTCGTCTTAATGATGATACAACATTGAGGAGATCTACGAGGTTAAAAGGTCAGAAATACCTAGTGATTACATAGTGTATCTACAAGAGTCAGATTACAACGTTGGAGCCGAAAATGATCTTGAAATGTTTTCATAAGCCATGAGTTCTAAGGAATCAGACTTGTGGTACAATGCTATGAAGGATGAGATGGATTCTATGGCATCTAATCAAGTCTGGGATCTCGTTGAGTTACAAAATGGTGTGAAAACCATTGGATGTAGGTGGGTATTTAAGACAATGAAAGACTCACAAGGCAACATTGAGAGACATAAAGCAAGACTTGTTGCCAAAAGGGTTCACTCAGAGAGAAGGAATCGACTACGCGGAGACATTTTCTCCTGTATCGAAGAAAGATTCTCTTCGTGTAATCATGGCATTAGTAGCTCATTTTGATCTTGAGTTACATCAAATGGATGTGAAAACGGCATTCCTCAATGGTGAACTAGAAGAAAAGGTTTACATGAAACAACCTGAAGGATTCTCCTCTAGTGATGGTGAGCATTTAGTCTGTAAGCTTAATAAATCCATATATGGGTTAAAACAAGCCTCCCAGCAGTGGTATTTCAAATTTTATGAGGTTATCACTTCATTTGGTTTTGAAGAGAATATAATGGACCAGTGTTTATACCAGAACGTCAGTGGGAGTAAGACTTGTTTTCTTGTGTTATACGTGGATGACATTTTGCTTGCGACTAATGATAAGAGTTTGCTATATGAGGTGAAACAATTTCTCTTAAACAATTTTGATATGAAAGATATGGGTGAGGCATCTTATGTCATTGGCATTAAGATCCATAGAGAAAGATCTCGAGGCATTTTGGGTTTCTCTCAAGAAACCTATATCAACAAAGTTTTAGAGAGCTATCGGTTGTAGCACCCATAGTCAAGGGTGATAGATTCAATTTGAATCAATGTCCGAAGAATGATTTTGAGCGGGAACACATGAAGAACAATATTCCATATGCTTCAGCTGTAGGAAGTCTTATATATGCTCAGGTCTGCACCCGACCTGACATTGCATATGCTGTTAGACTGTTAGGAAGATATCAGAGTAATCCAGGCTTTGATCACTAGAAAGCTGCAAAGAAGGTTCTGAGATATCTTCAGGGCACAAAGGACTATATGCTTTTGTACAGACGAACTGAGAACTTGGAAGTAGTTGGACACTCCGATTTAGACTTTGCTGGCTGCATGGATTCAAGGAAATCAACATCTGGTTATATATTTATGCTAGCTGGTGGAGCTGTATCCTGGAGAAGTGCCAAGCAGACCCAGATTGCTACTTCCACTATGGAGGTTGAGTTCGTATCATATTTTGAATCCACCTCGCATGGTGTATGGTTGAAGAGTTTCATATTTGGGCTCAGAGTTGTTGATTCAATTTCTAAGCCGTTAAAGTTGTATTCTGACAACTCCGCTGCAGTGTTTATGACTAAAAATAACAAGAGTGGAAGTCGAAGCAAGCATATCGACATTAAGTATTTAGTCATAAGAGAACTTGTAAAGGAAAAGAAAGTTGTCATAGAGCACATTAGCATTGATTTGATGATTGCGGATCCTTTAACTAAAGGCATGCCACTTAAGCAGTTTAAGGATCACGTAGTGCATATGGGACTTGGTTCCACAATGTGATTTTGTTGTATATTTGTTGATTCAATGGAACTCTTATTCAGTTTGATATTTTCTCATAAATTTTGTGCACACATATTTTGATTGATTTTGAGAAATATCGTTTAATTTGGACCTAGAATAAGCATATAGTTTATTTATTAAGTTGAAGGGTTAGTAATGAGAAATTTTGTATATGGAATACATGGAAGATACTACTCACTATAAGAAGACCTATCGTCATGATTCATATATTTGATTTTTTATTATATGTGGTGTTGGGTTAAATGGACCAAGTGGGAGAATGTAAGTTTTTATCCTAATTATTATGTATGGTCCGTTTAAAGGCTTTAACCCTACCCACTATATAATGTTGCCTATTTACCCAACTCTTTGTCTTTGTGATGGCCAGAGACTTGAGTAGGTTTTAGTGGATTTAAATCCAGCTTGTTTGGTCCCTATTCTCACCTAAGTATCATCTGACACCATCGCTTGGCTAAGGAAAAGGATAAAAGCTCCAAACTTCTCAGATCTACGGTGGAAGGCAATAGCTACAGGTATTTCGGATACATTTCCGCTGCTTGCTTCACATATATATATGGTTATATATGGTCTTTATATGCACGGATTTTGTACGTAAATTTTTGTATGAAATGCATGCTATTGCTAGGTTTCATTTTACATGGAAGTCAGCTTTAAAAAGTTTTATTCACATATTATATTCAAGATTACACAAAATAATTACGGTGAAGCTCTCTTCATCTATTATTTTTGTAAGATTTGGATTGAAATTTTCTATTTTCATATTATCTCTTAGGTCACTAAAGTATTAATTAATGATTAAATTGTGAGACGTAGAAGTGTGATTTTTTGTATAATAATTTGCATAGCTAGAGTTGATTAAGAAATTTATCTGAACAAGAAGACGATTTTAATAGTAAAATAAACGTTCAACCAGGAAAAGCCAGACCTTGGTTGGGTTCTCCACCAGAATAGCGCGATTTCTCCTCATTCTGGTGTGCAACTTGAAAATATAGTTTTTCACCTGATCATGCCTCCCTACCTATGACCTGCATAGAGAGTGCTCCTCACGTACTTTAGTTGAATGTCACTTGTTTGTTCAGAACTGCCGGCTAATATATAGTATAAATATGTAAGGCTTAGAAATACAAAATGAACATCAGCATATATAAATTTCGAGATCGAGTAGCAAGTAATTCTTGAGAGTCGTATACCTGGCGATACGTTTGATCACAAATGAAGAAGCTTTGTTTTGCATCGATTCTCTTCATTGCTCAATTTGAGTTACTGCTCAGTCTCGCTTCTGTTGCCAATGCCTTACTACCTCTCAAACCTGTCGTTGTTGGTCTGGTGAAGCCTAAAACAATAGTACCAAAGACAACGACAATATTGTCGCCTCGACTGTCCACCAGTTACTACCTTAAAACATGCCCAGTTGTCGAGCAAGTCATCCAAGAAAAGATGGCTTATTGGTTTCATCAGGACAACTCATTGGCTGCAAGCATCATTCGCTTGCACTTCCATGATTGCGCTGTTAGAGTATGAATTCAGATTTCTTTATTAAAAAAACCTTCCCATTATATAAATCTTCAATTAGTTTTTTTTGTTTTCTTCTTCTAATGTCAAAGGGTTGTGACGCATCAATATTGTTGAATCACAAAGGAAGTGAACGGAGAGCTTATGCCAGCAGGACATTGAGAGGCTTCCAAGTGATCGATGACATAAAGGCAGAACTGGAGAGAAGGTGTCCACGGAAGGTGTCCTGTGCAGATATCCTCACAGCTGCTGCTAGAGATGCAACTACACTTCTTAATGGTTCATTCTGGGAAGTTCCTTTCGGTCGTAAAGATGGAAGAATTTCCCTTTCCAAAGAAGCAGACATGGTCCCTCAGGGACGTGAAAATATCACAACTTTAATCCACTTCTTCGATTCCCTTGGTTTGAACATACTGGACATGGTTACGCTCTCCGGTTCACATACAATTGGTAGGAGCACTTGCTATTCAATCCAACACAGACTTGCCAATTATCAAGGAACTGGGAAGCCTGACCCGACCCTTGACGCCAAATATCTGAAGAATCTCACCGGAAGCTGCAAACGGAGTTCCAACTATGTCAATCTTGACGTTACAACTCCGAAGACTTTTGACATAGAATACTACTCTAACCTCGGAAAGAAAATGGGTTTGTTATCAACCGATCAAGCATTGCATTCGGATCCACGAACTTCACCTTTTGTTTCTGTAATGGCAACTCAGCCTGACCTTTTCTTCAACCAGTTTGCAGTGTCGATGGTCAATTTAGGGAACATTGTAGTTCCTGGTCCATCAAGTGAAACTGAAGTAAGATTGAACTGCAACTACGCCAACTAATGGTTCTCTAAATGTTGTCTATGTCCCATATGTATGCATTGTTCTTCTGTATTGAATTTTTATCGGATCGAATAAATGATGAACGCTTAATTGGTTTTCATCAACGAATTGCATCCTTACGGGATAACCAATTTGTTATATGATGGCATCGCGCTTTCATAACAGAACCATGGCTGATGTATGCCGCGGTATATTAACCTGGAGTCATATCAAGTATAACATATTTCATAACCATGAAAGATTGTTTCCAGCTTCCTTGGCGGTGAATGGATGTTTCACCTTAAATAAGGTACTATAGTAGAAGGAAGGAGGCTATCACTCCAAATGATAGCCTCCTAAAATACTGTCTTTAACCAAGGGGAACCAGTCCAGATTCCATCATCGGCGCCCAATAGTGGCCTCAAAGTTGAGTTGACAAAAATGAAATATGTCTGTTTTAAAGTCATGTTGCCGACAGTCAACTCTTAGCTTGCTCCT
>JAOQMQ010000002.1:16414335-16427985 GCA_027563845.1 Erythroxylum subrotundum | reverse complement strand
TAATATCGTCACAAATTGTATTATATTTACTATAATTTAGCAACAAAAAATTAATTGTTGGTCACTAGAGTGTATGTATTAGCCACCAAAACTTGGTCGCAAAAATAATTTGGATGGTTCCTAATGTACATTAGAAATTATTACTTTTACAAAAAAAATATTCAACTAGATTAAATGCAACTATAAATATTATATCATCTTGCTACGATAGTCTTTTATTTCTTAAAGCTATTGTTTAATTAAATTTTGAATTGTATCGAAGGTAGTTAAATAATAAGAGTTAATTGAATTATTCATTTTTGATTAGCTAATCCTAAGGAAAGATAAATATTTAATATCACATCAAATATATGATTGATGAAATAATTATTTTATATCAATAATCAATCGTAATTCTAAGGGTAGAAGCAACTATAAACTAAGGTTCGCTTTATTGATAGCTCCTGTTTTATTATTTAAATAATTTAATTTATTTTTTATCACAAAATTCATATTATTACAACCACCATTTTAAACATTTTCTTTTTATTGATGATCCAAAATATCTTGTATGATCGATTCTTACTTTCTTATATTATATTTGTTTTATAGCTAGAATTTAAGATATAATTTAAGTTGTATATGGCAGCTCCATCATCTACTTCCCTATAATCGACTTCATTGTGTATATATATCTCAATTATTTCATTAGGAAATGTTCCATCTCAAATCTTGGTTACAATAACGTGGTCAAGCCCGGGGGTGCTAAAGTAACGTTAAATTTAATATGGTTGGGGTCAAGAACACGCGACAGAAAAAGGATGAGGGCATTATGTTGCTCCAATAGGGAAAAAGGTAATCCATTGGAGAAACTAAAATAACACACACTACACATAAATTTGCATGCCTGAGCCTCACTACCACCCTTTTATATTAACAGAACATTGATCAATAAGAGTATGAATTGCATAGTGCATTCAAAGCCACGACTCCCATGTATATAGATGAAAGAAAAGAAAGAATCTGAACATATGTTCTTTTGCTTGCGCAACTCATATATATGGTGGCTAGATAGAACTTTTAGGAATCTTTTGTTTCTTTATTTATAGTACTTTCTAATTTCGCCCATCTACAATCCCTCTCTAGATCCAACATCTTAGTTATAATTCATGCATATGATCTTATGATTTAATTATTTAAATTTTTTCTTATTTTAATATCTTATTTATTTATCAATATACGAAGGTAATGAACATTATTTGTTTAAAATATTAATAAAACATACCTAGAATTAGGCATATATTACTTAATATTTCTCGTAGCTTTTTAATGTTTAATAATATTAAGAGCTAACGTTCCCATTTCCGCATTTCCCCTGACGTACCACCTTTACTTTATATATTTCGCTAAGAACCGTGTGAATGGTTGCATGGCTTAACCTCTGCTTCCTTCTCTAATCTATACGGATCCAATAAGCATAAAGTAATTAGTATATCAAAGGAACATAAATCCATGTGGATAGGTAGCTGTAAACTAACTTATATCTGTACATGAGAATCTTTATGTGGGTACTACTTGGAGTTAGAACCTGATCGAATCTAGTTTTTTACTTTATCTTTTCTTTCTGGAGCTAGCGCCTGCAATTTGTGAACGACCTAACTGGTGGAAAAGAAAGGGCTATTGGAATCTCTTTGCTCCATGGATAAATCACATACAAGATTAACGACATATTGCATCGTTAAAGCTAGCTATATACGAATATATTGGTCTGTCAAACTACAGCTGAGAGATTAAATATTGTGAAGGACGGCTAGGAAAGATAGTAAAAGGATCTTTCGGCAAAAGACTCTTATTGCAAACTCCATAGCATGCATCTCTTTCTTTTTCTATCCGACTCTCAAGTAATTAGGTTATTACCACAAAACTGCTCAATTAATCTCGTATGTTTATGTCGTAAAATTAGTAAGCAAAAGGATTGACTAGAGCACGCAGACACACTCATTCCATATATAGCATGTCTACGTTACTTAATGTTACAATCAAATGATAACAGAAGCCACTGGGACAGAACCTGCCGTCAGTAAATTTTGGGGGAGGGAGTGTGAGACCAGTCAAAGATTTAGGGTTTGTAATCATTAAAGCTGATAGCGTGTCTTTGCTCATATCAAAATGATATTTTAAGAAAAGGATTTAAAGAAACAGAAACCAAACAGTAAAGGAAAAGTAAGTTTGGAAAACAAAAGAGAAAAGCAAAAGCGAACAGAATGTGACGACGTGCCAGGTAGATTTGTTTGTTCATCTCATGATGGGACCTATGTATTTTTCTCAAATTGTTGAATGATAAAAGCATTCTTTCTCCCTTTCTCTCTTGGAAAAGAGAAGACCCAAGAAGAAGAATGATCTCATACGATCATATGGACCCCCCATCATCAGTTCTCGTTTCATGCTTTACGTGTCAAATTCCAGTCATGTATATTAAAGCATTTATAACTGTAACCTGTATGTCCTGCTTCAACTAAAAGATAATACTTGGGTTTCATGAGCACACAAATTTGGACCAACTAAAGCACATTTCCTCAAAATTATAGAAGTACGCGGTCATGATGTCTCCTAAAAGACACTTTGGTCGCTACTCACTAATTAAGCAAGTATAAATTCTAACAGTCATATGTGAATTTATTTATGATAAATGTAAAAATAAGTTACTTTCTTTTTTGTAAATCTCAATTGCCATACAATTATCAGATCATATGAACGTAATGATTCATTACTATATATTACTACCATACTCTTCTAGTGACCATATATATACTTTCCATTGTTCAGGGAAAACTTAATATGTGCGCCAAAAGCCATCAACCATATAGCCATCCAGTTAGTTAAACACCTCCCATTTTGATCCCCACTTTACAAGAGAGGTGTATATTGTTTCATTTTTACTACTTCAATGTTGTTCCAATTTATCTCA
The DNA here is from genome assembly GCA_027563845.1 of Erythroxylum subrotundum. Taxonomy (NCBI): domain Eukaryota; kingdom Viridiplantae; phylum Streptophyta; class Magnoliopsida; order Malpighiales; family Erythroxylaceae; genus Erythroxylum; species Erythroxylum subrotundum. Next base: position 16,425,038 of record JAOQMQ010000002.1, on the reverse strand, counting down.
TCCACACATTTATGTGAGACCTACATAAATATGTGGATGACATAAGATAAAACAACATTAAAATAGCAAAAGTGGGACAGGTGATCTGATCCCCGCTTTACAAGTAGCGGTACAATTGTTACAACAAACAAACTTACAATAAATTAGTAACTAAATAATATATGTCTATAGACAAATTGATGAACAGAACAAATTTGGATCACCGTTATGGTAAAGTAATGCATTGAATAATCTTAATTAGTTTTACTAAAAATATGGATCCAAAATCTACTTAGTATCTATATATAGGCGAGGGTTTGTCTTCATTCTGTTCATATCATAACTAAGATATATTAATTAGACTCTTTTCCTACGTTCTTGATTGCCTTTCACGTATTCTGTCTCAACTACATACACAAGTCATAGTGTCATCATCTAAAAAGTACATGCATCGCTGACATCAGATCAAGATTTCCACATATAGACGTGATTGTATTCTCCCAAGTGAATTTTAACTTTTCTTTTAATTTTATCTTAAAATTAACAATATCTTAAAACTTATAATTAGATCATAATTAACCTAATTAAAAAGAGATAGATTTACGAGGAGAATAAAACTCTATTCACAAAATTTGAACCCAAAACCTTAAGGAAAAACAAATTTCTGACCATGGACATCGGCTGAACTAGGCTAACTTTGGTGTGTAAATGATATAGTTTATCTCGTTCAAACTTTTTATCCTCATCCTGTACATGATATATTTTTATTTATGTTAAACTCTTCTTTATCTTGTACATAACTAGTTAGACAGATTCAAACTAATAGTTTAGTGTTATCCAGATGTTCTTGTACCTGTATATATATGTTTCAATATTGCAATACAATGTATAGGATTTTTGTCTTTCTGCAATCACATGGTGAACCATTGTTATATAGTAACTGAGTCTTGTTAACTGTGATCCAACTAAGTCATGATGTAGGCTGACTCATGAAATGCCAAATTCTATAGGATGCATGTAAATTAATTAAATTTGGTAGAAAATAAGACTCATGGATGTGAAGTTGGTGTGGCTTTCATGAATGCTCCTATACTGCTTCCGAACTTAATTTTCATTTCACTCGTGAATCCCAAGATAATACGAACCTGTCCTCATAGAATTCATTAACCAATTTTCGCTTAAATAGTTGTCCCAGTGGTGCCGAAACCGGATGGTTTTTAAAAAAAAAAAAAACAACGTAAACAAAACCACAGGATTCTATCCATATAACTAAGTTGCCTTCGTCTTAGCCTGGAGATTTAAAATCTAGAATAGGCAGTACTTATTAGGTCAGAAAACTTATTACGAAGTACTTCACCATTGAAGCTAAAGCATATATATATATATAAGTGTGGCATATAGAAATCAGTGATGAGTTGGTTGTAACTGGTAATCCTGTTGCTTATGTTCCAATCATTAATGACATTCTACCACAAAAGAAAGTTGTCGTTAGTAGCACATGACCTTCGATCCATTTAATAGATAGTTAATTCATGGACAGTTTGTGTATGCACTTTAATCTATGTACTACAAGGACGATATGCTTTACCTAACCGACTCAATGTTGATAAATGCAAAGAGCGCAAGGATGGAATTATCGAATACATCAATACTCGTATCATGTTACACCAATTGTATGCATCGATTACTAAGTCTATATTAATATACAAGTGAATAAAATAATGGGGTATAGGCCTAGAATTGCGTGTTGTAGGTATGGGCGGTTTGTGGACTCCACGCAGCCTTTTGAGAGGGACTCTAATTTTTGTTAGTTTGTGGGCAGACAAAAGCAGGGAAGCTTCTTATCCCCTATGTTGGTTTTCATACAAAACCTTACACATAGAATCTGCAAAAGCCAACCACAGCCAGTTCTATTTTATTTACATTCCAGTTATCAAATTTACCGCTCTTTTTACTCATTATTATTATTTTTTTATTACCCTACTCTCTTATATTGTATTCTTATTTCTAAAGAAGTATACATTTTAGCGATATTATAATAAATAGTGTATACAAATCCTATACTAACAAAAGGATAAATTAAACAAAAATGTGGAGAGGACGACAGGTAGTAATGGCAAAATTGTAGAATTTAAGAGTTCGAAGGGTTAATGTTAAGATCTCTGTCAGCAACAGTGGCCTATATAGTTCAATGTCGTACAAGCTTGTCCATCAACATCTTCTGTTACTTTCTCCTTCCAGATTTGTCTCCGACCTATACTTTTGTGCTTTCTCCGTCTCTCTCTATTTCTGTTCATCAATCATTACAGCACCATTTAGCAATCCAGTGTTTGAATCAATGGCCCCAATGAGTCTCCCTCCCGGATTTAGATTTCATCCAACAGACGAGGAGCTTGTTGCATATTATCTTGATCGAAAGATCAATGGCCGCACAATTGAGCTTGAGATTATCCCAGAGGTTGATCTCTACAAATGCGAGCCATGGGATTTACCTGGTAAGTACCTATACTCCCCTAGAGGTAACTAAATTAACTTGAGATTATCATTTGTTTTTAAAATAACAACTGAAGTTGATGGTGATGGCGATGAACAGATAAATCATTTCTACCAGGAAAAGACATGGAGTGGTACTTCTACAGTCCAAGGGATAAGAAATATCCGAACGGTTCAAGAACAAACAGGGCAACAAGAGCTGGATATTGGAAGGCCACTGGGAAAGATAGAGCAGTTCATTCCCATAAACTCCAAGTTGGTATGAAGAAGACTTTAGTTTACTACCGAGGTAGGGCTCCTCATGGCATCAGAACCAACTGGGTTATGCATGAGTATCGTTTGGTCGATTCTTTCTCTACCGCCACCGCTGCTGCTGCTACTTTAAAGGTAAGTACAATTGTCTGATCACATAGTTACTCTTTTAACTATCTTGTAATTAAATACATAATCAACAATTTGCATAATTACTTTTGGAATTTTTCATTTGCACACTCATTTCTCTTAACTAGATTTATTCGAGTGACTTTCAGTTATCAAGGTTAACTAAAGCAAATAATATCATATTGAAGTAAGGTAGACATGCAAAATAAAACATAAATGCATACGCAGAAGGGTTATATACAGTCACCAAAAGATATAGGTTGATGCAAGCAACATTGGTTACAGGTCTCTTTAGGGTTTACCTGAATTAATTCCTTTAATCAAGGATAAGGACGAATAGTCATTTGTGTCATAAAGATAGCAGATATTAATTAATAACAAGTATAGAAATGAGAAAACCCTTGAATCACTGTTGAGGTGCGAAGGTGGACATCGAAATGAATTAATAAACGGAGTTAAAGTTCTTCATATCAAATCAACACATCCTTAGCAATACTTGGCCTTAAGAAAGATTCGCGAGACATAAAAAATTGAAAAGGAACCATGATTATGATTATGATCATTATCACGATCCGATCAGCTGTTGCCTGTCTCTTTATGTTGATTGGATGCAGCATGTAAATATCATTCTAAAGAGCAGCTATACATAGATGTCCGTCAGACATAATGATTATAATGTTTTTCTTATGACCCTTATCATTTGCGGATCTTCCTTTTTACGACAATGCTCTTTTTCTTTACTAAAGAACAGCTTATCATCAACTTGATGACGATGAAAGAGTCTTTATTTTTCACAAGACTTTAATTGTACTTGCCATGTTTTCCTCACGACTCTAATCATTTGTATATGAAACATATCTATCTCTTCTTCTTTTTTCTTTTTTCTGGCGCAAAATCATATCCATCTTTGTGTTCTGTTTCTGCTTCTTTTCCTAGTTTCCTCTTTCCGATCTTGCTTTTCTCGTGCATCTTTTATATTTCTTAATATCTTTTTATTTCTTTTGTTCTTTTTTCAAAAAAAGAAAAAGAAAAGAAGATACAATAATCTTGACGATAAATTTCACACTATAGGATTGCATGATGCAGGACTCCTACGCCTTGTGCCGAGTTTTCAAGAAACCAGTACAACTTCTGAAAACAAACAATAAAGAAGAGAAAAATGAGGAGAAGGAGGCGACAATGTGTTTTTCTTCGGAAGAACAATTGTTAGGGGAAGAAACAAGCAGTGGACGACCCGTTTATGATTGTTCTAAAGGAACAGATTCTAACGATGAAATTGGAGGTAATGATGATTATTATCATAACAATAATAATGACAATAGTAACAAAATGATGTGTGAATACACATCATCCTCTGATGTCACTCATCAAGCAGTTGACGAAAGTGGGTTTAGTTATGCATTTGCCTCCGCCTCCGATGAAGCAAACAGTACTTCACCTAACATCTACTCCATGGCTGTTGACCACTTCTCACAGAATCTACTTCACCAGGTACGTTCCCTCTCCAACATCATCTTGAATATTGGTGTTGCTTTCTCATAAAAACTCTCCAAATTAATGCTAATATGACCTACAACAGAAATGTTATACAATGATGAATAACTAATAATAAGATGAACAACAATTGACATAATGTATTCACTTTAAGATATAATTATATTTCTGAAATTAATCATTCTTTTGTTGTTCAAAGCTTGATCATCTCCGCTACATAACTAACTACAGCATTGTAGATTTTGTATTGCTATGGAAATAAAGATTCCATAAGTTCAGTATCCTCCCGGTATCTATTTATCTATTCATGGCTTAGTTCACAGAAGGGATGCAAACTTAATAGAAAGCCGTTGGGGCAAAATTAGGTTGGCATGCAATGGTCCACAGAAGAAGTCCCTTTTAAGTACACCTTTAGTCTTAATTTAAAGTAAAGAATCAAAAGTTGGAAGCCATGAACGACTCTCCATCGATCTTTTCCCAAAGTTTCAATTTCTTCTAAAAAAGTGTTCTCTATCTATCTGTCTTAAGACTAGACTGACTCGAGTTGGGTTTCTTTTTCACCGTTTTCTATGACTTCTTTTGACTGACTCAGTAACCATCATTTCATTTCAAAGTTCAAACATCTTTCTTCCTGATTTTCCTCACTTCCTTTATTCCATAACTATATATCAACAAAATTAAAATGTCACTGTTTTCAAGAAACATGGCTCTCCCAATACATGCATGTATTTATATTTAATGTAATTATAATGATGGTTTTTATGGTTACGGGGTGTGATGCAGGACATGGAGATGTCAATTCTAAGCTATTCATCATCATCATCGAACATTCAATTGGAATATCAAGCTCCCTATCCACCATTAGAGCTGGAAGACTTCCCACAGATAAATATAAAGCCATCAGCAGCAAAACCTCATGGCATCTCCATGGATTGCATAAGCGGAACCTTGGAAGAGATTTTCTCGTTGTGTTCCGCTGATCATCCCGACAATAACAACTACTCTATCAATAATACTGAAACACTCGCACATACTCTAACACACTAATTAAGATCGAGACGGTTGCTCCGATTTTTTTTTTTTTTTTTTTTGTGGTCTTTGTTAAATAATAGTTTATTGTTTGATCACTTGGAATTGATAATTCGTAGTGGTGGGGATAGGATATTTTGTTCCGTCCTTCCTAAGGAAGCATTTTTTTTTTCAGTTGGGTGGTTTATAGTTAATCCCATATGAGTGGGCTGCCATATAGTATGATGGTCAAGGGTACACCATTTCTTTCTCATTCTTAGTCTATTTCATTAATTTGTTCATTTTCCTTTTCTTCTACACTGTAACACTAATTATGGCAAATAATATGTCAACCTCATTGAATTTCTAAGTCTATTCTCAGACTTCATTGTCAGAAGATTTTTATCCAAATCATTTAAAATTTATCTAACACGCATCCATTTCTTTTCTTCTAGCAATTTCACTTTTGAAAACTTTGTTATATTGTTAGATATCTTTCAAAAATTATAGTGTCAATAGTTTTAATTAAGCTTCTTTCCCATAGTAAAATCTATCTAAAACTACTACTCAGATATTTTATAGAAACACATTGATATATTTCCAAACCCAATTCGTCCTTTAAAATTTTAAAAATCGTGAACTTTTCCCTCTTTCACTTCTAAGAGCTAGAACTAATAAGAATAGATTAGAAAATGAAGTGAGAATCAAATAGCAAAGTCGGTTCTAATAAAGATAATTTGAGCATCATTTGAAATGTTCCTTTTTGAGTGAATTGTGATATGCAATTCCATTAACTCTGAAAATTTTAGTTAAATTTTATACAAGTAATCTTAAAATGAATCGAAATTTTCTCAACCAAATAGTAATTTTTTATTTCAACTTAAAAATACATTAAAATTATTTTGAATTGATCTTACTTCATTATAAATGATGTAGTTTATCGTTTCATGGCAAAATTAATTTGGATTGGTCACTGGAAAAGAAAACGTATTATCTTAGTCATATTCTTTGTAACTTAAACTTTTCATTTATAATATGTGGTTGGTGTCATTAATGTTTTAAATTGACGATTCAAAACCTTGTCCCTTGTTTCCATTCTGTCATGGCCAAAACATTCTGCAGTAGGGTCATGTTGCGATGAAGATTGACAGAAGATAAAGACGTAAGAGGTTCTCGTATGATGGTGTTTCTTGCTTGCCTTTAGCCTTTGCTTAGTTTTTTTCCTTTTTTTATGGATAATAATATCTTAAAGCTTACGAAAAAGATGATGATTCTTATTTGTTCTTTTAAGGATATTTGATTTAATTTTTGTTAAATTACTAAATATTTCTCATTTATTGCATTATTGACAAAAATATTTACCTTTTGTGTTGAGCTTTTTAGTAAGGGTAACCCCAAAAAGAGAGGTTAAAAAAAATTAAAAAACCATCATAATTATTCAAAAATTTAATTAGTTTAATTTACTTTATAAATCTATAGTAATATATAATGGCTTAAAATAATTATATCAGTGAAGTAAAAATTTATTAAAAATTTTAAAATTTAACAAAATTCTTATGTTTTTATTTTACTAAACATGTTTTATAATTAACCAAAATGATACCCTTTTGGATTTGTTTGCTAAAGTGAGGCTGAGGAACTCAATCTTGTCGTGTTCTTTTGCCGTTTTAACAGCTAAAGGTGGATCAATATCTGGCATTTGAGCTTTAGCTGTTCACCGGGAAAAAAATTTCTTAGTGAGTGATTTCTGTTTTCTAATCTACAGCAGCAAAAAAGTGGCACAGTGCAAGACAGTTGGTTCGTCGTTAGCTTTGAGGTTTGATTTTGTTAAACTAGTTGAGATATTGGTTATATGTTTGTAATATATTGTATCCTTACTAATAAATGTAAATAACAGAAGTGGCCCAGTTGCAGGGCAACAACAGGAGAAGGAGATATGTGCGGCATTGGTGCTCATGTTCATTGTCAAATTATTGTTGATGTGCTGCTTGCGAACTTGATAATGATCTTGTTTTTAACAATTCTGTTGTTCCATAGGGGGGAGACTCTGGGACAAAGAGGGACAAGGTTGAGAATCAGAGATGACAAGACCAATAATGATGATTAGAAGGTTGGTTTGCTCAACTATGTATGTTAAATAACTCAACATTACTGGATTTGGCAGGATTTTTTTATTATGGCAGGAATATGAACGAGATTGATTCTGTTTCTCTTTTCTGAATTGCATCAAGTGTCTCATTTTGAATTTTGTAGGATATGGAGGCTACTGTTGTGAGCGGTAGATGTGAAAATGATAGCCATCAGTTGTGAAATAAGCTTAAAACAACTCTTCTTTACATGGAAATCTGGTGCCATTGATTTCTTGAAGCTTTGATGCATCTTACAGGTCAATCCTCGAACTCATCAGCTAAAGATATGTGATTTTGGGAGTGCAAAGATGCTGTTATGGTTACTTCCTTTTTACTTCAAAAAGTGTTAATGTTTTGCCTACATAAAGAGAAACTGATTTATGTTTATTTATCTATTTTAGGTGCCAGGAGAACCCAACATTTCTTATATATGTTCATGATATTATAGGGCACCTGAACTTATATTTGGGGCTACAGAATATAATACAGCCATTGATACGTGGTCTGCTGGTTGAATCCAACACGAGAAGAGATCAAGTGCATGAATCCAAACTACAAACAAATAATTACGATGCATTATTGTAAGAAATAATTACTGTCACATATATAGTTAGTCGTCCTAGTTACATTGTATTTTTTTTTTAATTTTAGCATTTATAATTTGTAAAATGGTCTCTGTATTTATTATTTTGTCTATAAAAATTGTTAAGGTTGTAATTAAAATCTTGTATACGAAGAATATTCTTTTTGTTAGTATAATTTAATAATATTTTACTTTTTATATACAATGCTTCAAATTATCAATTATTTTTTATAATATTTTTGTATAATAAATTAACAAAAAATCTAAATATTATATACAATAATATGGATTAAAAATGTCACAAATAATTATAATTAACATGGTATAATATTTCGTTAAAATGTATATTAAAAATTTGACTACATTTTACAAAACATAGCTAAAATGTTTGACTACATTTTAAAAAATGTAGGTAAAACTTTATGGTTATATTTTCATAAACATAGCTAAAAACTTTTAACTATGAAAACTAAGCTTAGCCAAAAGGTATTAGCAACGACTTCTAGAAACGTCACTAATAGTTTTTTCTTATAAAAATAAAGCTAGGAAATAATTATTAGCGATGATTAGCAAAAAACGTTGCCTATAGTTTTTTACTACGAAAATTTGGTCATATTTTTGATGACGAATAGAAATCATCGCTAAAAATCATTACCTACGATTTTTGTACTTTTTTTCGTAGCTAAATGTAGTTTCTGTTGTAGTGAATGCATGGCATTCTACAACTTATCTTTACTCTAGATAGTACATAAGTATTTGATTGTGAACTAATATTAGGTTATTTCTGTAGAGGAATAAAAAAAATTATAGAAAATCAAACAATTATATAATATGTACCTTATGTAACACGTTAGGATTATTTAGCTATAAACGTTTACAAAAGCAATAATAATAAACAGACTAGAATTCTTGGGAAATATTCAAGTACCAAAAAGATCCAGTTATATTAGAGTAATTATGTTGGAGTCAAGTTGTATAGCTTCTCATTTGTTATGGCTTGGCCCTTTTAAAGTAGATATTGGCAAAGACTTTTCTTCTATAATTTCATAAAAAGAGAGTTAATATTTCATTTATTCGGCGAATATTTCATTTATTCGGCGTTGCCACCGTTATGAGAATGATATGTAATGATTTTCTTATTAAAGGAATAACTACTGATTTACCTCATGGTCAGATAAATGTTTAAATTTCTATGCTTATTTTAAATATTTGTTGTCGAATATAAAAAACTTATTACACAAAATCCTATTTTTTAAAAAAGAGTTGAAGGAGTAAGCATTATTGGTGTGGAGGAAGCAATAAATAGGGGGGTTATCTGTACTAATTCTATAAGCTTCTGCAAGATAGTGAGATATTTGTAAAGTTGATCATTGTCATCATCATCATCATCACACCCAGTCCGAAGTCCCGCAGTGAAACGGAGTCTAGGGAGGTCTGATAGTACGCAACCTTACCCTTACATAGTAGAAAGGTTGTTTCCGGTAGACCCACATGCAGATGTGACAGGAAAATAATGATACAGGTTAATAGAAGAAATAAGAAAAAAACTGGCACACAGAATATTTAAGTAAAATACATAAATAAATAATAAATAAAAATAAAATATAATTCGACTTTTTAACAAATAAAATATATTTTTAAACTAAAATATAACAAAATATATCATCTCGTTATTTGTAGAAAAGCACCAATACTCAAATGATAAGAGAGTAATAAAGCATCAAAGAACTGTAGAAAAGCACCGACACCCAGAAGATAAGTGAGCAATGAAGCATCAAAGAACTCGACTTTGACTCAACATGTAGAAATACAAAACGTCTAAAACTATAAGATCATTAAGCATAAAAAGTCAATCTTGATATAAACCCAACAATATCATATGCAAAGAGATCAGCCTAATCAAATCCCGAAAGCATGAAACACTAAATCAAAAATAAATAAATAAATAAAATTCAGAAAACCCATCAAAACTTAGAAGACACCAAAGTAAAAGAGACTGATTAATTAAGAACCATACTTAAAAAGAGGAGGCTGTGGAGAAGGAAGAGAGAGTGAGAGCGCCAAGAAAGAGGGAGATTAATGTTTACATACCTCTTAATCAATCTTAGAAAAAGAAGCGCCTATTTACATACCTTGTCGAAGAAGAGGGCATAACCTTCATGAGAGAAAGGGGCGAGAGGATTGGTAGAGATCCAGTGCTCCTTCAATCATATCACTCTAAAGTTTTCTCATGAGACTTGATCCGCTCTCCAAACGATCCACTCACCAAAGCCTATCACAGAAATCCACAAATAAAAAGCAAAAAAAAACATACAAATAACTCTAAAATGTCATTCTCTGCACATACTCACTCCCACACACCTCCACCAATGCCACCCTCCCCACGATGCTCCCATAGAATACATTCTCCAACTTATCCACATAAGATAAACAACAACAAAAATTAGCACAACGCCATGCCTGCAATTACATAATCCATTGTATCCTGATCTTTTTATCAAGCCATCTGAGGCTTTCAGGAGTGTTTGGAACTGGTAAATGTTACCAAACACAAAAGGTAGTTTTTGGCTACCAAACTAAATATACCCCAACTTTGAAGCTTTAGTTACCCATCACATTTGCTGTAAATCTACTGA
>JAOQMQ010000002.1:16366158-16390202 GCA_027563845.1 Erythroxylum subrotundum | reverse complement strand
ATTATTATTATTAATTTTATTATACAAAATTAATTATCTTATTATTAATAATAATAACAACAACAACAACATTATTGTGTTAATACAGAAACCCAAGTTACAAACCAAACATCATTTTTTATACCCATTCCTATTCTCATTCCCATTCTCATTCCCTTCTACTATTATACTCATACCCATTCCCAAACCCGTGCTCAAACCAAACGCCTCCTTAATTTGTATGATAGTATATTGGTTCGTTTGTGAAATCTTAAGCAAGGTTTTGAAACCCGAATCGAACGTCGAACCGGAAGCTTTATTGGTCATTAGTTCGATCGGTTCGATCACCGGTCAAATTGGTATGACATTATAATTACGCAATAATTATATTTAATTATATATAATATGAGTAATATTAAAAAAAGAAAAATATGTCAAATAATATAAATTTTTATACTTCTGTTAGATTTATGGAGAAAATGTGAATTTTACTTTTGAAAAAATCAAAAAATGCATCAGCGTTTTAGAAAAAAAAATTGAACTAATAGCCAACCGGTTCGATCAGTCCTAATTTAACTGGTCAATTAACCGATTCGTACTAATTTAATTAGGGACTAATTTTTAAGGATCACTTGAACCGAATAATCTACCAATCACTGATCAAATCGAACAAACCAACCGGTCCAATCCGAATTTCAAAATCATGATCTCTAGTGAAGGAGAGGAAGAGAGACAAGACATGGACTTGTGGACAATGTAAAATCTTATAATATAGCAGTAGAAAACAGGATGGCCGATGACAGATAGGTACTCTGCCTATGACCGAGTATGAGTCACGCATACGTGGAAAATTTGTTTTAATTCGCGAAATAAGTCTAATTTTCAAATTTAAATTTGTACTTCTTAAAATTTTAGTAATTGTATTACTATACATGAAATAATATTCATAGTCTAAAAAAATTAAATTCACAATTTTTTTATAAAATCTAAATTTATAACAACATTTAATTAAACTAAATTTATTATATTTTAATGTAATTATGTAAGTTTTAGGTCGAGTTGATTTTTTGTTTGCTTTTAAAATTCTTATTCTTAACTTCTGAACTTAAATTTGATTTATGAGTTAATTATTAAAATTCTTTTTTATTCAATTCATTGTTAAATGAGTAGGATTACTTTTGTAATTATGATGTATACGAGAGACATAAATGTAAATTCTCACACCTCCACTTTAATCAGTTATTATGTTAGAATTATTTAAAGCCAATGCATGATTGTATTTAGAACATCAAAAAGAATAAATTAAAACTTAAAACTAATTGGTTTTTGGAATTTAGTATAGAAAAGGGAAAAAGTTTTGTTTCCGTTGTTGGTTTAAAAAGAAAAAGAACCCTAAAAAATATCTACTACGAAAAGTTATATAAGTAGGAAAAAGAATAGAGAATTGGAGGGAGACGTCGAGTCATCGTATCATATCCTCCCGCCGCCGCCCCCCCTTGCACAAAATTGAAATAAGATAGTTGTTGTTGCTGTTCTCGTACTGTATTTTGTTTTTGCTGTCATTCCGATTCCCGTGGGAACTGAAGGTTGGGGTGGTGGGGTTGTGGGAACTTCGTGAAGACCGTCAATAGGCACAAGGTGGTTTCTAATCATCTTTTGCCAACTTTACTCACAGTATTCATAATATCTCTTCTCCTCATCTTTACTTTTGTTTTTTTGTTGTCATCTACTTATTACGATGTATATATAAGTGTCTCTATGTGTTCCTCCTCCTTCATTCCTTCCGTCAGACTCTTTTCCTTCGTATTTAGGTACGGATAAGCAGTCCATTATTGTTGTTATTAGCATTGCTTGCCTGTTTATTGCAAGTTTATTTCTTTTTTGGGGACTTTTTTTAATGTCTAAATCGATGTCAGAGCAATTTAGTAATCCAACTATCAATTAATCATACGTTGTGTTTTTGTTTTTGTTGAACGTCAGTGTCAGCAGCAGGATCAAGTTAAGAAGAGTTTTTTTTTTATATTGGGTTTTGGAAATACACAATGAAGTACGTATTGGTGACTGGAGGAGTGGTCAGTGGACTTGGGAAGGGTGTTACAGCCAGCAGCATCGGAGTTCTTCTTAAAGCTTGCGGTCTTCGTGTTACTTCTATCAAAATTGGTACATAACACCATTCTTAGCTTTATCTTACTGCTGTTAACTGTGTTTTTCTTTTATATGTTAGCTTACCATTGTTAATTGTGTGCTATTTTAAGCAATGGACATTTCTAATTCTCTACCAACTTTGGCACTTCGTTTTCTTTTTTGCTTCATTATGTGGTTAATTATTAAGTTTCTTAATTTGATAGGAAAATTTGAGAGCTTTCTTTCATTTTTCAGTACATAAGATTCTTTTGAAGCATACCATCGAAGTTTCTGTGCCTTTATTTTTTATCCTGTGTTTCTTTTCATCATTTTGTATGAAGTCAATCGCATATACCTGTTGAACTAGAGCTTTCTGCGTCTGGAAGAACTATTATGAAAACAGAAGATGAAATCTCTTGTGTTGAAAGTGATTTTAGTAATTTGAATAAGAAAAAAAAAATCATCTTTTCCTTTTTTAAATTTTGGTGTTCTTATTCCTAAACTATCAATAATTTGTTTCTCCACGTTGTCTAAATCCAAGACTTTTTTTCTGTAATTTAAGTTTTTATGCAAATAAGTTTGAAAAAAATGAAAAGTGTAGGTACGCAACAAAAACCTCTTCAACAACTTAATTCTGTGCTTTTCCTTTTTGGGATCCAATTCACTTTTAGGATGGCAATCACATCATTATGTGTACTTAAAGTAATTCCTGACGAGTGAGTTTTTATCATCACCATCATTTCTCTTACGATGTCAACCTTTTGTCTTATCCCTGACTTTGAAAAATTTGCAGACCCCTATCTAAACACTGACGCTGGAACTATGTCTCCTTTTGAGCATGGAGAGGTTTTTGTCTTAGATGATGGTGGTGAGGTAAATTTAAAACCAAATAAATTATGCTGACGATACTCCTTTAATGTACTTTACAAACTCAACGTTGAGATGTTTTGGTGACTAAAAGGTGGATTTGGACCTTGGCAATTATGAACGATTCCTAGATATCAAATTAACTCGTGACAACAATATTACAACGGGAAAGATATACCAGGTCATTAGCAGACTGTTACTAGAAGCCTACTGCATCATGATACTTTCTTCTTTCTTTCTTTCTTTCTTTTTGATTTTTTGTCTTCATCTGACAGTCTGTTATCAACAAAGAAAGAAGAGGAGATTATCTTGGAAAGACTGTCCAGGTTTTTTTCTTATTAGTCTTGTTTTGAGCATTTCTTGATATATTATATGCTTAAGGTATTGTGCTGTTATTGCTGTTATTCCAGGTGGTGCCACACATAACAGATGCTATAAAAGAATGGATTGAACGAGTAGCATTTATTCCAGTTGATGGGGAAGAAGGTCCACCTGATGTTTGTGTGATCGAATTGGGTGGAACTATAGGTACTTCCTTGGTTTTCTATTTTGTGCTTATCCAGATAACATCTTTACCTTCCTGCATATAACTCAATCCATTTCATGCAGGTGATATTGAATCTATGTGGTTTGTTGAGGCACTTGGCCAATTTTCTTATCACGTAGGTAATTTAATAAGCTCCGTCATCTGATTGAAGAGTTAAATTGAATCGGTTTCTTTTTCAGATGAGCATTGATAGTACTATTCTGATATTGGGCTGCTACTTTTCTAGGTCCTGGCAATTTCTGCTTAATCCATGTCAGCCTTGTTCCTGTTCTCAATGTTGTTGGTGAACAGGTATAGCTTGAACTTTAGATCTATTTGGATGGCATTGATTACAGATTTTAATTCCCTACTGAGAGGTTGACCGCAGTATACATTTCCAGATCATTTTGACTTCTGTACTTTATAACACACTGGTTTTGTTCTTTCTTTGATTGTTAAAAAAGAAAACAAAACCTACCCAGCACAGTGTGCGAGGGCTTAGAGGACTTGGGCTGACACCAAATATTCTAGCTTGTCGTAGTGCAAAGGTTTTTTTCTCTTTCTCTTTTTCTTTGCACTTAAGATTCCTATATTGCTTACCCTGGTTATTATTTCTCATGTTTGTAAAATTCTTGACAGGCACTTGAAGACAATGTTAAAGAAAAAATTTCTCAATTTTGCCATGTGCCGGTACTAGAAATTAAATGCCATTGTTGTTTTGTTCACCCTTATTATGCAATCATACTGGTTTTTTTATATTTGACTTTTATGCAGGCTGAAAACATTGTCACTCTTTATGATGTTCCAAACATCTGGCATGTTCCTTTACTATTGAGAGTAAGTTGGTTTTAATGCTTTTAAACAGGTGTTTTCAACTAGTCATTGAACGTGAGCTTGAAATCTTTCTTTTATTCTCTTTTTGATTTTTCCATTTTAAATGATTAGGATCAGAAAGCACATGAAGCGATCTTGAAGGAGCTAAACCTTTTGGGGTTTGTTACATAAACTCATTCCTTGTTCTTATTACCATTTGCTCTGCTCTAGTATGCCTTGTCATTCTATCTGATAATGGTCCCCTTAACATTGTTTGCTTGTTTCCTTTTACTAATGCGTGACTACAATTTGCAGTGTTGCCAGGCAACCTGATTTGCTGGAGTGGACAAGCAGGACAAAACTTTGTGACATCCTGCATGATCCTGTAAGGCATAAGCATCTCAAGGGTAATCTGAAACTTGTTTATTGTCCAAAAGTAGTCATACCCATGATCATCAATTGCAGGTTAGAATTGCCATGGTTGGAAAATACACTGGCCTTTCAGATTCTTACCTGTCTGTTCTGAAGGTAATGATTTCAGATATGTATCATGCTTATCTTAGATTTCTTTTTTTCTTCTCAATTCTTTTCAAAAGCTGCTTTTCTGATTTCATCCTAACAATTGCAGGCATCTCCATAAGATTATTTTTGTGTCTGTTGAGTTTTTGTGACATATTTAGGAGGATAAAATGATGGCGGTTCTTCCAGATGGATTTTTATTGGTGGCTTCTCCTGTCTTTGTTTTTTTTTTAATCAGAGTTTAGCCATCAGATATATTGTTGAGAATGGTCATAATAATGAAACCAAGATCTACGTTTGTTTTTCAAATTACAAAGTTTTTGATTCTTACCTGCTTCAATTGCTATTTGTTGCAGTAGGATTATAATTCTGTACCTTTTAATGCCAGTTACTTTCACATAAGGTGTTAGGGAGGGAATTTTAAGATATTGCGGGGGTGGTGACAGACTATGGAATGCCACATATGTCTTCTTTTGTATACACTGCTAGTTGCGGTAGTGGCTATACCCTTAATCACTTGCACTTGTCCAGTTATGTGTTCAATGAAGTATAAGAAAGTAGAAAGTAATTTCATTCTTTGCAAGAAAAGAAAAAGAAATAAAAAGGATTTTCAGCTAGAGTAAGTGCTAGTGGAATTTGTCCCTTTATGTCTTGTGTATAGACTGGAAAAACTTGAAAGATTGGTTGTAACTTCCATAAGACTTCAAATAGTAAAGCTTAGATGCACTTTAAGTAATGTCATCTGAGAAAAGATTTGAACTTCTTCTAATTCATACATTTAATCACGGTAGCCATACTATGCAAGTTATTCTGTTTCCATTGCTTTCTGTAGGAATTAGGATCTTTAATTTGATTTGATGTTATCTATTTGATTATGTGCTCTTCTTTTGGATTTTGATATATTGCAACATGTAGACAATATCAGATTCTGAAGCGATGAGTCCTTTTGTGACAGGCTCTTTTGCATGCTTCTGTTTCTTGTCGGCGTAAGCTTATCATAGAATGGGTTCCAGCTGGTGATCTAGAAGATGTTACTGCCATTGAGGTCAGTGAGAAAGAAAGGAAGAAAGAGTAAAGAAGTCTTTCTACTAGTTTATAGTCATTACCAATATCATATTTTAACTAGTATTCACTCTTATCAGGCACCTGATTCCTATAAAGCTGCTTGGGATCTCCTGAAAGTTAGTTCCATGACATCCCTCATGTGGAGGTTTTCTACCTTCGTTTTGGCCAATATTCTGCGGCTGCTTTCCCTCTGATCCACATTTTTTTGTGTTTAAATTATTTTTGTTTCCAGGCAGCTGATGGTATTCTGGTTCCAGGGGGTTTTGGGGATAGAGGGGTGCAAGGAAAAATTCTTGCTGCAAAGTATGCACGGGAGAAGAAAGTTCCCTTTCTGGGCATTTGTCTAGGAATGCAAATTGCTGTCATTGAATTTGCACGATCGGTTCTTGGCAAGCAAGATGCAAATAGCACAGAGTTTGATCTTCATACTTTAAATCCCTGTGTAATATTCATGCCAGAGGTATATTTGTTTAACTGGGTGTTGACCATGTTTGTATTGGACTGACTTATATGAAATTTCCGTTATAGCTTTTTTATGCAAATCTCTTCTCTATAGGGTTCTAAAACTCACATGGGAGGCACTATGCGTCTAGGATCAAGGAGGACATTTTTCAAAGTTCTTGATTGTAAATCTGCAAAATTGTAAGACTCAGGACATTTTTCAAAGTTATTGATTGTAAATATGCAAAATTGTAAGACTTGCAGCATGTGTCTCCAGTAATTTGTTATCTGTATATGGTTCATTATTGTGGAATCTTTCTGACTTCATAATCATGTCATCATGTGGAATACATAGATAAAATATCATTTTAAGCGATGTAAAGGTCAAGCAATTTGCTGTCTTGTTAACATTTTGCTGTGTGGAATCATGACTAGGTATGGCAATGCTAACTTTGTTGATGAGCGTCACAGACACAGATATGAGGTAATTTCTGTCCATAATCTCTAGTGGAGAATGAACGCAGTGGATTTTGATCTTATATTTCATGATTTGTAGGTGAACCCCGAAATGATAGCCCAATTTGAAAGTGCCGGCCTTGCATTTGTTGGTAGAGATGAAACTGACCGACGTATGGAAGTGAGTATAACTTGGATTGATGGACGTAACAAGTGTATGAATCTCCATTTCATTGTCTTGGGTGGTTAAAGACATTGTATTGTTTGTTTTGCGTCCAGATTGTTGAATTGCATGGCCATCCATACTTTGTTGGTGTTCAATTTCATCCGGAGTTTAAATCTAGGCCAGGAAAACCCTCTCCTCTTTTCTTAGGTAATGCCGATTACTTTCGATGAAGTTTATTGTAACTATGGGTTTGATTAGCACTCTGGCTATAGTGCCTGTAAACTGGTTATTGATCTCATGTCGGACTAGTTGTGAACAAGTTAATGTACAAGTTAATGTGGGAGGACTTTCTATGGGAATTTAATTACAAAAAGTATTCTATCTTTACCTCTTCAATCCTTCATTTTTGTTAGTACTTTTCTGGATGGAGCAGGACCATTACACCTCAGTGTTGTTAACTGGTCTGAGCTTTCTGAGAATAGTTTGTTCTGATTTAGGCCAAGCATGATCTTATGATTGTTATGGTCACTTGGGCAGATCATAACTTCATATTTACTTTGGCATTTGTACAGGACTTATAGCAGCGGCATGTGGGCAACTGGATGCAGTGCTGCAGAATAATGGGTCTGGAATCAAGATTTTGCCAAATGGAATGGGTAATGGAAAATCAACTTTTAAAGGTTACCAGAATGGCAACACATTTAAGCCTTCCAATGGGTCCTTGCATTTTAACGGTTTTTATAGCAACGGCAATGGCAATGGTAATGAGAATGGCAATGGCGTGCATCTTTAACGATTTCAATGGTGTTTCTTGTTGCAACAAGTTTTGAAGGTCCTTTAGGTTGTCTTATATTCTGTCTATAGAGTCTTTGAGTATGGATAGGTATTTTAGCTCCCAGAGGACCCTTTTATAGAACATGGTGGATCCAAAATACACAGGCTGTGTTGTTTTCCAGTTTATGAATGGAACTCGGGGCTCAAGGTGAAGCATCACATTCTTGTTCGTTGATTTCATATCCATGGCGTTTTGGCTGCCTTAAGAACTAGGATCCCTAACATCCATATGATTCTCGTTGCATGTCAGAAATCTCATTATATGCAGCTTGTGGAGATTTTGCATCCCATTTTCTAAATGTAGGTTCGAGGGAGGCAACTAAAAAAGGGCTTTTTCTGACATACTGGATGGCAATTAGGATCTCACTTTCAGACAGACTTTTAGTTAGTTGTTCAAGAGATATGTACGTATTTCAACTTTGATCAAAAGATCAACGTGTTGACTTACTTATCAGTTCGTTAGTACTCTGAGAAAGAATACTGATTCTTCGATGTTTTTTCTTTCTTTAATTCATGAAATATGTATGACGCCATATATTCTGGGAAAATATATGAAATATTGGTTTAATAATTTTAGGACCAAGTATTTCACATCTAGGCAAACTGATTTTTTATTTGAGAATATATAATTAAACCTTACAAGTGTTTTAATGTGCAGCTTAATTTTAGGGGATCACATGAATTTTACATTCTTTTGCCTCAGGATGAAGAGTATCAATTATCCCCTTAAATGTTTATTGTCCATTTATGTGAAAACTCAGGTCAAGGGTTCGTATCATGACCTTTATTTTTCGTATGGGATTGCTTGCGCATTTGTGTTCTTGATAATTGATTTGATGATGGAGTTTGCTGTATTCCAGGATATTCCGTTTTACTTAGAGAAGTGACATTGTGACCAGACCTAAGATGCGAAAAGTCTTACCATTTAATGTTTTAGAAATTGCAAGAGACACGGATCCCTTTCATGTCGCTCGCTTCATTTTAGTTGGTTGGAGCTACGAATACTTCACAATACAATAAATGTTTCTTTTTTTCTTGGTCTAATTAGGTATGTGAGTTGTGAAATGTTCAGTAGTACTCTTATAAGCAGGTTCTTTTCTGAAATGTACCAAAACAATATTACGTATTTTATATGTTTACGATGAGAACGAATATAATGATGTTAGTAGCATTCCTACGGTGGCAACAGAAGAAAGAGTCAAATAACTTGGCTTTATTTAGTAGGCATTCCTAAGGTGGCAATAGAAGAAAGAGTCAAATAACTTGGCTGATATTGAACTATCAAATAACTTGGCTGATATTGAACTAAGTACTTTTACTATTAAATAGAGTAATAAAACTAAATAGAAAGGAATCTGAACAAACCTCAAGGTCTATGTAAAACTTCAAAGCAAAAATGTCAAATTTTGATTTGTAGGTAGGGAAAAAGAAAAAGATAGCTTACCAATAAGCAATGATAAAATTTAAAGAAAAAGAGAAAAGAAAATAGAAAACACTAGCGATCGGCAAGGTGATTGCCGTGAACAACGAGTGACTGGCGAGGTGAGTGAAACACGAACGTATAGCAAGGTAAACGAGCGAGAGGGGCGAGGAGGGACTGGCCAGCCTGGCATGAGGAGCAGCGAGGAACTGTGGAGGTGGAGTGACACCATAGAATAATTTTAATTAATCTACAGTAACTCACCTTCCTAGAAAGCATCTTTCATCTTCGAGCTGAAAATTTGAGAGGCTTCAAGTAGTTTTTGAGTAACTTTCTGACCGTGGAAACACCCGAAGGAAGTTCCTCTCCTTCAAAGGTATTGCAAAACCATTTTTCCACTCTTCAAGACTCTTTTGATGAAAATATTGTCAAGGATCAAACCAGGAAGAATGCTAGAAATTTGAATGACATTGGGAAATCTTGGAGTAATGTCGTCTCATCTAAAACTCCCTTAGCAAAGCCTAAACATTTTTCTTCTGTCCTGGTGGATGGTATAGTCTCCCCTCCCTACAAGCTTCTTCAAGAAGGAGCAAACTATAAAAATTTACCTCAGTTGGCCTTTTTCTAAACGAAAGACCATCTTTTCCCTTTATGAAAATGTGGGCTCAAAGCAAATGGAGAAATAAGGTTTAGATATAATTCTTCTTACTGAGGAAGATACCTTTCTATTAAAGTTTACGAATGATGAGAGCATGCGTAAGATTTTGAAAATGGCACTTTGGTGTGTGGGTGGACAACCCATGTTTATTCAGAGATGGGTGCCAAGTCTAGCTTTTGACAAAAACAATGTTGAATTCATTCCTTTATGGATCAACTTTCACAACATTCTTCTGGAGTGCTAGTCGATGAATAAATTAAGTTTCTCGACAAGTGCAGTGGAAAACATGTGGCTTTTGTTTCAGCAACTGCTAAGCTTGAAAAGAAGTACTATGCTCGGATATGTGTGGAAATAAATCCTAAGAAGGCCCTCTCTAAAGTGTTGCCTATGATGAAACTCAGTCTTGCTAATGAGTTTGTAAATGATGAGATTCAGCTCTTATACAATTGTAAACCTCTTTTGGGTAAGCAAGTCTGGAAACCAACAGGGAGACTTTCCATAGGAGGGGATTACAGTGAGTTAATGGGATTAGAGGAAGATCTAGCTAATCCTATTCTAGAACCTAACCCCACTAGCACTTCTTCTAATGTATAGAATACTTCTTTAGTTGAAAGGGGTCAGCCTGATAACTTAAACATTGTTACAGCTAGAGATCAGGGAAAAGCTAGTGCTCAACCTATAGAACAAGTGAAAGTAAATGCAGATCCTCCAGAGAGTGATCAAGAAGATGAGGCTTCTCATCAGGAGAGCACTGATGAAATGCAAGCACTAAATGAAAATTTTATTCCCACTCCTAGCAGAAGATCAGGGAGAAAAAAGAGAAAACCTAAAGGGAGTTAGTAAAGTTACTTACATATTTAGATGATTTTTTAGAATATTGAGGGCATGAATGTGCCCTATAAAAGGTAAGCTACTAAGGATATTACTTTGGAAAAGCAACCCATCTTAGTAGGAATGTTATAAACCATAATCAAGACATTCAAGCTTCAGAGTTCAATGAGTTTTTTGGGGAAAAGCTAGGAATATGGTTCTAACCACATTCAACACTTTAATGGAAGGATAGTATTTGCTTTTAATAAGGAGAGAGTTAAGGTGTCTGTGCAGAATTCTACTGATCAATATGTTCATCTCCTATACAGGCTTGATAATTCTGATCTAGTATTTGAGGTGATCATCATCTATGCTTCTAACTTCGAGTTCCAAAGGTCTAAGTTATGGAATGATCTAGATAATATCAATAGTATGATGGTGAATCCCTGGATTATTGTTAGGGACATAAACTATGTTTTGTCTCCATCTGAAGCTCAAGATGATAGAATTAACCTTTCCAAACTAGGCAGTAAGTTGGAAAGGGTAATGCCAAAGATTGATGCCACTTATTTAAGATATTCAAAAAGCAACATATTGTCTTAGAGTAACAAATAGAAAGGCGATTCGTTAATCAGTAAGAAGCTTGATAGGGTCATATTCAATCAAGTATGGTTAAGATCCTTTCCATTCTGATATACTGTTCAAATCACTGTTTTTCTTAGATCACTCCTCCGTGGAAATCATAGATATCTTTACCAAAAGGAAAATAAATGAGCCTTTTAGATTTTTGAATTTCTTATCTGGCAAGGATGGTTTCACGGAATTGGTTAGTGAAGCATGGTCCAATGATGTCCAAGGTTATAAATCTTATCAGTTCATGAGGAAGCTTCATGCTTTAAAATCAAAACTTAAGATGTTCCTAAAAATAGGAGCTCCTCCAATATAAAGGAGTTTACTAAAGGATAAGGAGGATCTAAGGGGAGTTCAATGGGCTTCCTACTTAGCACCTCATAACCTAAATTTGTAGCATGAAGAAAAGGAAATTGTAGGAGTATATCAAGGCTCTTGCATATCATAACTCAATGTTGATGCAAAAGGCAAGAAACTTGTGGTTGAAGGAGGGTGATTCTAACTCAAAGTTCTTTCATAACTCTATTTTTTCTAGGAGAAACTCTAATAAAACTATAAGTTTGCTTTATTGTAATTACTAATTGGTTACTAATTTTTCTTTGATTGAAATGATGGTTACCAAATTTTATATAGATCTATTAGCTTTAAACAGGCTTGGAAAGACTTGTCTACAGGATTTGGTTGATGTGATTGGGTCACCTCTTGCTTTAATATGGAATCATTGCATTTGCCTACTACTAGCTAGAAGATCAAGGATATTCTTTTCTCTTTAAATCCAAGGAAAGCACCTAGTCCTGATGGATACAATGTTTTTTTTTCAACGCACATGGAATATAACTGGATTTTTTCTTGTTATAGTGATGCAAGAATCTCTACATTTAGGTAGGATGTTGAGGGAGATGAATGTCGCATGCATTTGCTTTATTCCTAAAGTTCCATAGGTTGTCTTCAACCTTGTGTCTTGTTGCAACATAGTTTATAAGGTGATAGTGAAATTGCTGGCAAACAAACTTAAAGTTCCTCTTATGTCTATGATTCATCAATCTCAAGGTGATTTCATTCTTGGTAGAGCTATTTTTGATAATATCCTACTAATTAAGGAGCTAATAAAGCATTACAACTCCAATAAATCAATCAATGGTTGTGCTACCAAAATTGATTTCTCTAAGGCCTCTGACAATATCAATTATAGTTTTTATCTCTACCAATCTGGAATGGTTTGATATTCCTTCTAAATTCACTTTTTAGATTAAGGAGTGCATCACAACACCTTCTTATAATGTGCTTTTAAATGGATCCCCCACTAAGCTCTTTAAAGGCTTCAATGGGATAAGGTAGGTTGATCCTATATCACCATATCTATTTACAATCTCTATGAAAATTTTCAAAAAAATTATCAGAAATAAAACTTTGGAAAATTTAGAATTCTTCTATCACCACAAATTTGAGGTATTGTAACTCACTCATTTTAGTTTTGCTGATGATTTAATGATGTTTTATGCTGCAGATCAAAAGTTAATTTAAATCTTGCACAAATCCCTCACGAAGTTTTGCAGAATCTCTGGTTTGAAAGTTAACTTCCTGAAAAGTAAGACATATTTTTCTTAGGATGTCACTAATACTGATAATCTGCAGGAGATATTTAGTTTAAATATCCAAAGTCTTCCCTTAAAATATTTGAGGTCACCTCTATCCTCCGAGAAGTTGAAGTACTATAATTGCTTGATGTTGTTGGAAAGATATAAAAGCAAGATTAATGCATGGCAAAACATATTTCTTTCTTAAGTAGGGAGAGTTCAACTAATTATTTTAGTTCTAAACAACCTACACTATAATTAGAGCTCACTGTTGATTCTTCCAAAGAAAATCATTAAAGATATTGAAAGTTGCATGAAAAATTTCCTCCATTATGGAAAAACAGAAGAATAAGGTGAAATGAGACCATCTTTGCTGGAGGAAACAAGAAAGAGGCCCAGGATTGGTTTCTTTTCAGTTGATCCAAACCAAGATAATTTCCAAGAGAATTTGGAAGGTTCTAAATGATAAGGAGGTTTTATGGAGCAAATGGATAAACGTCTACTATTTGAACAATTACAATTTTTGGCAATTGGAACAGAAGATGGAGCATTCTTAGACTTTCATCAACATTTTAAGACATAGATACAATATTTCCCCCCTCATCAAAATGCAAATTGGCAATGGAGAAGATTCTTGAATTTAGTTTGACAAATGGACACCTTATAGTCCACTGATTAAGAGAGTTGAGCTGCTTTCTCTACTAGGTAGATGAAGAATTAATACTATGATCTCACATATCTAGTTGTAACCTAGTTGGCAACTAGAGGAAAGTTGAAGACCAAAGATAGATTGAAAGGACGCAATGATCATATTTGTATCCTATGCAACATATTACCTGAAACTGCTAATCACCTGTTCTTCAAATGCAGGCTTTCTTCTACAATATGGGCAAGGATGCAGTACTAAATAAATTTAGTTTGCTCTAAAGATGACTGTGTATATGTTTTGATTTGGGCTGAAAATCTCTATAAAAGGATTGGAGAAGATAGGAAATGCCTGAGTCTAATGGTAACTTATTCTGCCTATTTGATTTGGTTTGAAAGAAACCAAAGAATCTTGAGGGATATTCACAAAAAAAATGAAACACGCGGCCTATATCCCCAAAATGTTGTTTGTGCGAATATCTGCACAATTAATAAGCATAAGTATTAAATTTACTATAAAATATAATTTAATGCTTATTTTGAAGGTCACATCCTATATGCTCTTTAAATTGTAATATAGTGATGAATACATACAAACTTTTCTTATAAAGAAAATTTTCTTAGATATAGAACTATATTTGATGAAATTTGTGCTATAGTATTTTTAAACTGTGTATCCTTTATAATATAACTGTTTATTTATTATTCTGACATGATAAATCATATTAATAGGAAATATGAGAGGACTTAGATAATAGTAAACTAAACAAAGGATGATAACATGATTTTGATTTTTAAAGGCATTAACAAATTAAGTAGGATTCGTCGTGTTGTTCTGAACAATTTTTGTTTCTCTATCAGGTTTTTCTGAAACTAGGCTTCCATTCACGATGCATTGTAACTGGGGAAGAAGTTGTATATATGCTCCACGACATGACATGATATGAAATATATGAGGAATGGAAACATGCAGATAGCAAAATGGACAATGTCTGAAATTAATGTTATCCTTAGAGCCAAGGTAGAGAAAACTTCTGAATTGGAGTACCCGCACCAAGAATTTGCGATGATGGTTGGCCTCTCCCTTGAGAGAGATGGTCGATACTTTGATGAGATGCAAGAAGCTTGTCCAGAAACGACCAATCACCGGTAAATCTTTCTGGTTGCTGCGTCGGAACACAACTATTAGACGATGAAGATGTCAGCCTCAACAAATTCTGCGAGCACCCAATCATATCCATGGTGTTCAAAGAGACGGGTGATATGAAGGAAAGACCACCCGCAGCTGATTCAGGACTAAATAACTGCGGTAGATGCATGGAACCATCAAAAGAACAGTCATAAGGTGCTTGCATATGGTTTTTCTTTGGCTCCTGTACTGGAACAGAAGAAGTAGCTCCATCCTTCATGTGAATAATGTAATCTTCTTCTTCGGTGGCTTCATGAGGTATATAACTTCTAGTTTGATTCTTCTTCTTGAAAACCCTGCAAACAACCCACCCATCTTCCTGCTAAATAGCCATATAATTGTTAATTAGTAATAGTATCAGCTACTTTATGGGAAAAAGAAGATACGCATCGTGAGTTGTATATCTTGCTACCTGAATCTCGGAATTGTCGTCATCTAGGCGGTACTCGTGCATGATCCAGTCAGTCTTTTGTCCATGAGGAGCACGTCCAGTGTAGAAAACTAGGGTTTTCCTCATGCCAATCCGTTTGGCGTTGCTTAGGTAGATGGCCTTGTCTCTTCCTGTTGCTTTCCAAAAGCCAGCAGTTGTTGCACGATTTGTTCTTGTTCCCGTAGGATATTTCTTGTCTTTGTGACTGAAGAAGTACCACTCGTTTTGAGGGCCTGACCCGATTCTGCATTTTTCTGAATTCCCACGATGTTTATATTAGAAATTAGTTCGTGATCATCAACCAAGAACAATACATTTAATATATAATTGAAACGTTGTATATAATCCACATGACCACCAAATTAATAATCTGAAATTGAACTTTACTTATTAATGGGAAGAGATATGTATAAATAGGTAGAGAAAAGAAGAGCGGGGAAACATTGATCAAAACCTTTGAGGTCCCATGGCTCAAGTTTATTGAGATCCACCTCCCTGATAACGTCGAGCTCAATTGCTTCGTAAGAGACTTTCTTCCTCAGGTAGTAGTACAGGAGTTCCTCGTCTGTTGGATGGAACCTGAAACCTGGTGGAACTGATAGCTGACCGTTTCCAGCCATCACGGATCTCTTGCTCTGAATCTGCCTGTTGACCTGGTGGACGTAAAGTATAGATCAGAACGAAGAATGCAAGTAACGTGCACAAAAAGTAGCCAACCCATCTTCCAAAAAAAAAAAAAAGTAGCCAACCCGTCTCTATAGTGAATCAGTGATCATCATCAATTAAGACCCGATACTTAAATTTTAAACATGTGATTCACTATGTTTTGCAGGAACCTTAAATCTAGGCGAAGAATTTTAGTTTCTAAAACCGCTAAGAATATACATGTTTATGTGTCTGCCAAAATACAGTCCATACACAAGAGTTTTTGCATAGAACCTTAACCTACATTCGTTTAACCTCACCCATGGCTGATATTTATGTCGCAGTAAGCTTGAGAACTACTGTATATCAATAAAGCTGCCAGCAAGGTATGCAAGAGTTTGCGGTGTTATCTCAATTTTCAGTAGGAGTTGAATCTCAGTTTCTGTTAAAAAGAAGGCTTCTTTCGTTGATCTTGTTACATGCATGTTGTGATCATATCTGATATATCATAGATTAGATACCTTGAAATGGAAGTTGAAAGCAGATAACTGATGTCAAATTAAAGCCAAAACTTCTCACATAATCAAGCCTGTCTTATACTAACAATCAATCCTATAATCTTGACGGAAACTAATGCTTTCCAACAAAACGAAGGAAAAGGGTTGTAAAATGGGACGATGAAGGAAGTACAAACCTTTTCTTCTTTTGCAGAGAACGGGGAAGTGGTCCTTGTTAGCTGCTTCGAGGTACGTACGTAGTGTGATGGGTTTTAATTATTAAGAGACTCTTTCTGGAGTAAGGGATTGAGCGATGTGGATCAGAGAAAACTGCACAAAGTTTAAAGATGACAGAAGGAACAGAAATAAAGGAAAATATAGCAATTAAATAATAAGAATAATAAAGAAAGAGGGAGGTGATTTTTATACATGCATAGAGTAGAGACTAATTGCATGAAACTGGTAGTGAAGAAGGGTATGTGGGAAATAATGTCCGTTGAATGGGAGACCTTGGTCCTAAATATCGCCTCACTAGAATGAAGAAAATCTGCTTAACTGTCAATTACTAATGTAACAACAACATACACTTGCAAATAAATATATATTTGTCTTCTTCTTCTCCCTTTGTCAACAATTTTGCACACATTTTGGTTATGATCTAGACTCAGACCGCCCAACTCTGAAATTATATTATTTCTGTCATTCTTTTGTTCTGCATCTTGTTTTTATCTTTTAATTAATTTAGCACAAGGTAATGCAATATATAAAATAATATATATATATACTATAGGTTCATTGCGATCCATCAAAAGTAATTATTTCAGAACCAAAACCCTATTATCTTGATGAATTACACGCCAACGTCTTTTATTCTCTGATTCAGAATGACCAAACGAGTGAGTCAAACCCACACTTTACGAGACCTTGGTGACAGACAGCTTATGCTTATCTGCTCAACTAAACCTAACTCCTTGACATTTTTGGTTGTGAAAAGACTCAATAATTGTTGTACAACTACTCTATATGTTGAAAGTTTCATCCGAATTCATGCTAAATGCTATCAAATTATGGGGAATCCCTAAGTAATCCCATTGTTAAATATTTATTAGTATTACAGCTTTCACATGCCTATTTCGCTTAACCGTGCATCTAATTCCATCGAGAAAGGACAACATGTATGATATAATTCCATCACAAAGGACGATGACTAATGCCAATTAAATTCGTTTCCTCAATTAGTCAGTTCAGTTGATCGCATGAGATTCAGTGCAAGTGTGCATAATAGACCAAAGAATGAGCGAAAGGGTCAAATCAAGTGTTTATTTCTTTTTCTTTTATATATAAAAATAGGGACCCGAAGATGATTTGAATAGCTAGTCTTTTTATTTATTTATTTAAAAGGATTAGTCCTCGGACTAATCTCTCTGCTGTAGAACATCTCAAATCAAGAAAGATTACAGTTAACTCAAGAGTTTGTTACATTTTTAAATATCGAATCATCGTCTATTTGATTAAGCGACGAAAGTATGTGCTACCTACGTCAATCCATTGGTTCTAGTCATTTTTAATTCAGGTTTGAATCTCCAACCTCAACCGTTTAGAGTGGGAGGAAATTATCACCAAGTTTCTATTATAAATTACCACTTGATAATTTTCATTGCCATTATCATTGTCAAACTAAGAGATAAACCTAGCTCGATAGGTTTTTCCTAAAAGAAGTTTTCATCCATACTTGCTTCTAAACAATGTATCATTAGTTGGCTTGTTCTTTTTAGGGTTTCAGATTGTTTGAATGAATGAGTAGCCGTACGAAAGAATTTAAACGAATATAATTTTCTTCTCTTCTCCCCTTTTTTGTAAATTTTGAACTCATAAGTCTCCGATTAAATAGTCAACTCAGGAAAACAAAGTGCACGTACAGCTATCTCATATATTATTATAATGGATATGAAAAAGCTAAGAAACTGTGAATTTGGGCTGTTTGGAGGGTATAGACGTACATGCACTCTGTGAGAAAAACAAAGAGAAGAAAGTGTGTGGCATCTTCACGTGCTGATCCAACACATATTACGCCATTCAAGGTCTCGGTTGGATTGATTTGGATATAATAAGAACACCCAAAACCAATACATGCACAACTCGGGATTGGTTTTTGCATTTCCCTTTCTCGAAGGGATTCGCACGCAACCTTTAATCTCTGTACATTTGGTGTAATTAGTCTACATATCACACAATTGTACGCAGTAGTAGCTGTGATTCCTGGTCAAACACGGTGAAGCAACATCAAAATTATGGCACGTTGAATATATAAGAAAAATGGTTCACATAACATGCATGCATTTATTTTTACATAACGTAAGAACTGGCTGGAGTGCCGTCGCCTTTACGAACACTGTAAAGCATGCATGTGCCCTTCTGGTGTGTAGCTTAGTTAGGAAGGAAAATTAAGTTTAGATAGTCCCACGAAGAAGCAAATAATAGCTAAAATGACAAAAGTAAGTACTGTGAAACAGCGTTACATCCTGAAAATAAAATCCTCAAAACGCGAATTCCTTTTGCATGAATATTAAACCTGCAATTTCATAGTCCATCAACTATATATATACGCCAATTTGACACTTAAGTTCATATTTGTTGCAGGTTATTACGTCTCACATGCTGCATTTCGATCTTTGCTTCTTCTTTACTCCAGTCTTCTTCGACCTTTGATCATAAATACAACCAAATACATGAAAAGAAAAATAATTAAACGACGAGGACAAGAGAAATAAATAATCTAAGATACTGTATCTTATCTTGAAGAATCCTGAAAATTTTTAAAAATAAGATAGAGCCTCTCTAGCATATTAATCTAGCACACAAAGAGAAGTGAAGAGAACGGAGACAGGAGAAAAATAAATTTGTAAATTAATTAACCCCTCTGAAAAAGCAACATCAACCGTGTCAGGTACGTGTTTATGTACAATTGAACCAAAAGTGGGTTATAGGAATATGTGAATAACCGATTCTGGAGAAACAGATTACATAGTATGTGTTCCTTTTTTCCTTTTCGATCATACTAAATCAATAAGGAATATGTTTGTGAATATGCAAAACGGTACCAAAGCATCACTGACTCATATTGGTACTATCTATCTAGTGACCTTTATTTATTTATTTATTTTTTGAACCGTAACGATTGCGCTCGGCGCATATTATTAGAATCTATTGTTAAAACGTCATACAAAAAAGGAGGACATACCCCTACTCAAAATCAGACATAGAATTAGCTGCCCTAACTATTGTATGAGTAACCTAATTCGTTGGCTTCTTAACAAACGCAAAAGAGATAAAAGCTATCTCCCGAAGGATAGTGGCCTTTATTTGATGAATGCGTACCATCTTTTTCCTTTAATCTTATTTCCGCAAGTAAATTAACAACTATACTTCCTTTTGTTCCTCTGTCAATCACAATACTGCTCGATACATGATCTGAAATGTTGGAGGAGGATTGGGTGAGGAAGTTCAAAAGCTTTACCACTTGATGATAACTGTAAGGAAACATGAAAAAAACGTCTGTTATATCTTCTGTTGGCTCTGAATCAGATTCTTTACTTGTGATTTCCAAATACTTGTTCCTCTTTAATTAGTCTTAAATAGTGTTACTACAAACAATTTATGGCATTAAAGACTAAATCATTTGTTAATGTCAAGGTTACAATTGATGAAGGCTGTAGACAGTTTTATTGCTGTTAGTAAAGGTATGGTTTGTGCAATTTGCTACTTTCCTAAGCAGAAAAGAATGCCTTTTGGAACAAGTACTGGCTATTCTAATATTTGCTTCGGGATGGTACAGATAGATATTTGGGGCCTTATGGAAGCTGCTACTTATGCTGATGAGAAGTATTTATCGAACTGAGAAGATGATTATAACAGAGGGACTTGAATTTATTTGATGAAAAGCAATGAGAAATTTAGTGCATTGTTGATCATTTTTATATAGAAAACTTTTAGTACTGTAATTATATGGATTACAACTTGTAGTACAAAAGGTATTGTTTTCACGACGAGTGATTCAACGTCTAACAACTTGAATAAAACTTTCTTTAAGGTACTAAAAGATCAAGTGAATTAAAACATAGTATTGAAATTGAAATAACTAATAAACTGAAACAATTGAATAATTGAGCTACCAATAAGAATAAAGTTGGTCAAAGCTGAAAACTTATAAATTACTCTATGCTTGTCTTTTCTTCTCTTTATCTTGTTGATTCAATTTATGTTTGATCCTAGATATCCTAAAGTTTTGAGTGCCCTCTCTCAATATCTAATCAAGTAAGTCCAATTAAAATAGATAATAATAGAATTGCAACTTCTCGATTTACAAAACTAGTCCTAACCATTCAATTAAATTTAAAGCAATCTTAAGGATAATTAATTCATAATTAAGATCTTTCTTTAATTGTTTATTAATCTAATATTGGTAGGTCTATTAAGTTATCAACTCTCATTGCATACCTTAACACAAATAACTTGATTCACTCTTTTGATTTATTACCAAGTATAGGTATAACAAATATCACAAAGCATTCATATATCAATTGAATTCAACAAGAATAAAGTTTAATAAAACAAATAAAAAACAATCCCTAATATGGATTTAGAAACCCATAATAATATTTAACATCCTAATAATCTAAATCAATATCCAAGACAATAAAATATATGAATAGAAAAGAAAGAAGAACAAGTTGTGCCTTGGTCTAAAAATCTGCAAATTCTAGAGTTTCTCTTGATGTCTCCTCTTTGAATCTTATAGTTGCTCCCTTTTGTGGTGTTTTTTCTTATCTTTAAATACTTCTTGAGGCTTCTATGATTGTTTTAAAGGTTTTTTCCCTCCTAATTTAGTTCCAAAATAGCCCCGAAACGTTAATAATGCAAAAATTTCACGAGCTAGAAAAGCTGAAATTGCTCTCTGTCATGCCCTCACGATTGTGGTCTGCTTCTATGGTTCCATGCTTCAAATTCTTCCTCTTTTATTTAGTTTTCTTATTTCCATTCACTCACAAACACATCAAACACTTCTTTAAACACAAAATTAAGATCAAATTCATGCTCTAAACCAATTAAACAATTAAAACACATAAAATAACTAACAATAGCATAGTTCTAAGTCCTAAACACATGATTATCATTTAAGAGAACACTTAAAAGAACACTTAAATACCTAGAAAAAAAATACTATAATCTACACCTATCATGCACTAGTTCTACAAGTTTGTAGCAACATAGTTTCATACCTTAGTTAAGTGTATCAAGAAAGATCAAGGACAAATTAAAGTTCAAAATGAATAAATGAGAATTATCCATCAAACTCCTCAGTAAAATAATGTCGTGAAAAGGAAGCATCAACATATGCTAAATGTAGCTTGGGTTTCAAAGATACAAGCATAGTTGCCAATCATTCCTGTGGCAGCTGTTTATGTAGATGAGTTGATAAATGTTGCCACGATATGAGTATTCAATGATTCAAATAGTACTTGCATGAAAAGTTTTATAGTAAAGATGGTAAAAAGTGTAAAATTGATTTAACAGTCTTATTAAAGTACAAGTGATTGAAGGTATATTTTTTTATCTCTTAACGTTACTGTCAAATTCTTTTCTTAGACCATAATATTTAAAAACATATAAAATTATACTTATATTTAAAAAATGTTTAAAATAACCCTCCAATTGACATAATTGTCAAGGTTGCATTAATTATGAACTATGCTAGCATGGTATTCTTTTTAAATTTATGAGAGGCATGGTATTCTTTTTAAATTTAAAAGATCTATGTGTGCCATGTCAACGACTAGTGTAGACCCAAAAAAACAAACTTCTAACTTTAACATCCCCAATTTTAAGGGACCATCTCAAGCTAAAGAATTTCCAAATACTTTCAAACTACCTTAAGCTCGAGATAGAAATTAACCTCTAATCATGTGAGATTTATCTTTGGCATCTTCTCCTTTGTGAATAGTGAAATATTCTCCTTCATTGATGCTAAAGAGCCCTAATTGTCTACTACAATTTTGTTTGCTTGATTTCTTTATAGCATGGAGAGAACATCATGTTCTCCTATGTTTTTGTTGTCTACCTTTATAACATAAAGATTGTGTTGAATTAAGCATAAGTGTGATCTTTGCACATTTTTTGCATCATGTTTGAACAATATCTAGTCTCAAGCATTAAATTATGTGGTCCTTCACCAATTTGTATTGCTAAAAACAAATTTTGGTCTATTCGATCTTAATAAAGCTTCTTTTTGTACTGCTAAAAACAATTTTTAGTCTATTTGATCTTAATAAAGCTTCTTTTAGATTGTGGCTTACTATAGCTATAGCTCCTTTTGAAAATATAAATATTAGAAAACAAATCTTGACTTGCATAAACAGAAACGTTTCATAACTATGACGTTACGTTAAAAAAGTTAACACATTTACAAACATGCATCCTGAGGTTTAGTCATTTTCACTTGATGTCTCTCCTCAAGAAAAGTATGAAAACCTAATTTTAGATGACATCAAAATCAAAAATTAATCCTAAAATGCTCACTTATGTCTTAAAAATTACATTTGTTTATTTGAGACAAACTTTTCTAAACAAGTACGTTGCATGTGTTTATTCAACCTGAGATGGAAATACTTTCTAATCTATGAGTTCAAATGCAAGGATATAAAGATAGATACTAATTCAGTAACCATTTTCAACAAACCAATAACTTAGAATACATCAATTCACAATTCTTACTATTCAATAAGCACAAGTAAGCTATAATTACATACATATTAATGTAGAATTGTGGCAGTCACAATCATGTGTCATGGATCTATGAGAATATTTCTTATGTTAAAAAAAAACCAATTTCCTTTAGTTTGCCATCTAGATCAATCAAATAATATTCTTCAAAAAATGACTCTGTGCTCTTCAATAATGTAGACAAAATTGGAAACAATTCCTATAATTGACATAATAAAATTTCAAATGAAGTTTGCATAATTATCATTTTATGCCAATTATATAGTAACATGAGATGCATTATAAAATGAGATTTCTTTTATCAATTGTGATAGTGTACAATTTTTGCTTATTGTGGTAGTGTACAAGTTACATATATAAGGAATTATATTGCATTTAATATTTTCTAATGACTATAAACATGTTTACAATCGCGTAATATAAAGGAATAAGGTTATTTTATAACAAGAATTTCACATTAGAGCTTGAGTTGAAATATGTCGATGGAGATACAAGTATTTTTGCAAATGTTAACTTTGATCATGTTAACTATAGGCAAGCATATGAGATAAGAAAGGATTTAGGATAGATAAGAAAGGATATAGGATACCTTCAAATTAACAAGGCTTACAATAAGGTACCATGTTTCAACTTCAATGAGTCATTGAGACTTATTAAAACAAACAAAAGTTATATTAGGCTTACAAATTTTACAAAAATTCATGAATTGGTTGATATGTGTGTAACTTATAAGTTAAATACACCAATCCCTGCACTTGACATATTACCTATAACTAGAGGAGAGGAGCTCAGTGGGGAATTTTGGATAATTATCAACCACTTGAAATTAATTCAACATATTATAGTAATTTTATTAAAAGTGATGAATATCCAAATGGAAAGGACCCATGTGAAGTATTATGTAGTACAAATAAAATAAAATATTAGGTAAAAAAATTGAAAGCAATAGGATCAAGGTTGGAAATAATGATGG
>JAOQMQ010000002.1:16305497-16320223 GCA_027563845.1 Erythroxylum subrotundum | reverse complement strand
TAATTGTTTAATTTGACAAATATAATGTACAAAATAAAAATTATTCTATAAATTAATAAATATTAATTTATCGATAATATTTATTAATCGATAAATTAATAGTTATTAATCGATAAATTAATAACTCCGTATAAGATCATAATTTTTCAGGTCCCAAAAATATTCATTTATAGAGGTTTTACTGTATTTCACTTTTTTTATACAATGTATATCCTTTTATAAAATTTTGATAAATATGGATGAGCAATAGTCTCCCATGTGCAACAAGAACTACATCTAAGGCAAACAAAAAAGGCAGAGAGAAAGGAGGTAAAGATAAAATAGAAACAAACATAACAATCAGACAAAAACAAATGCAAATGCAAAATATTGCAAAACCAAACAAAATAAAATGGAAGCAGAGAAATGGAAAATATTACTAATTATCATAGAAGAGATGGTAGAGTTGAGTTGTGTAGAGAGCATAAGTGAAGATGGTAGCTAACAATGGTGAAGATGTATAACAAAAACATAATGAAGTATAAATAAGAAGTATGAAATTTTCAGTTATCATTACTTGTAACAAAGAAGTGTCTTGATTCCTTAATAACTATAACTCCACTTTTGATCCAGGAATATTTAACTTTAACTCATGTACATATCCTGCAACTTGGCATATTCATTAACATAATCTGTTGCATTTTTTTTTCTCAATCTCCTATTTGCTCTTCTATATATGCTTAAGTTAACAAAAATATTGAGTTTCTCTCTACACCCTTTAACAAAAAATTTTGGTTAAGATACTAAAGTTATCAAGAATTCTATCCCTAAAAGGTCTCAATAAGAACTTGGCATAAACTAATTTTGGTTTGTTAATTATGAAACAACTATGATCAAGTTTGTAATTTTATACTTTGAAAAAACTTTTGTTCTTGTCAAATCCAACATATAACTCCCAAGGGCATATGTTAATACACCCAACTCTAATCCTATTACTCTCACTCTTTTTTAACCTTAAATTATATCTTGATTACATTGCATAATTAACCATAACATTTTTAAATTCTTTTACAGTTCTAAACTTCATAATCAATCTCCACTATTATGCCACACATGTCGGATTATGCCTAATACTTGAACTTGTTCTATGTAAAGCTTGACATGGCTCCTCTCTACTATGATATTCATCACTAGCAATAAAACTACCATAATCAGTTGAATCAATTTCAAATGGTTGATGGTCGTATAGAATATCTGCATATAAATCATATTATATATATTCAACATATTCATCTACATGTTCTCCTGCATGTTCATCAACATGTTCATTGTCATGTTCATTATTATTTTCATTGTCATCTTTATCATTTTCATCATCATCATAGGCACCAACATGTTCCTCTCCATTAGTTATAGGTAACATGATAGAAGTACGGAAAGGTTTGTTTAATTATGGGTAACATACACATCAACACTTCCATGAATTTTCATAAGGTTTGCAAACCAAATATATCTTTGATTTAATTCAGTAAGTCTCAATAACTCTCTAAAGTTAAAAACATGTACCTTATAATATGCCTTATCAACTTGATGGTATCATAAATCTTTCCCCATCTCACATATTTGCCTACAACTGACATGATCAAGGTCAACATTTTTAAATGTAGCAATATTCCAATCAACAAATTTAAATTCAAGTTCTAACATAAACCTCTCACCATCATATCATTGTAACATATGCAGTAGTCATTAGAGAACACTAAAGGTAATATGTCATTAAAAGCCTAATAGAAACATATAGTGCAATATTTAATGGTGATAGTTATAGTTTTTGAGACCAATGAATTAAGAAAAAAAAAGTAGTTGTTACTATATTTTCTACTTTATAGTTGGTTTGAGTTATAAAAAGTTTACCAATTAAAATTGCCTTCACCATAAGATATTCTCTTAATAACAATGTCATTCCCTTTGTCTTTTGGGAAGAGTTATTTTTACACTTTATTATGATAGGTTTCCTTTGTATTTCATGACATTACTTATCTTGGTTTACTTTTGCATATTTTATAAATTACTTCTCTTCCTTCTAGTTAATGACATGGTTAAATGAACATAGTCGCTTCTTCATGTCTTACTAAATGTTGGCATTCTAGGTTAAAGTAATTTCTAATAATAATAAAAAAATTGATGCACAAACCCCTGCATACCTAACTTAACAACATTACTCCCTAATTTCATTAATATTTTGTAGCATTTTAATGTTATGAGCTTCTAACCCTTAATCGTCTTCTCTTTTATTATTTCTTCTCATTAAAATAAAATTTTAAGGGTGAGCCTTGGAGCAAATGGTAAAGTTGCTCCTTTGTGACCATAACATTACAGGTTGTAAAAATACAAATGGAAGGCTGCGTTCATTATAACCCTCTTCAAACTTCCACAAAGTGGGGAGCCTTGTACACTAAGTTGTTGACTTTGACTTTTATTTAAATAAAATTTTACTATAAGGCCTAATAGCTTATGTTTTATTATTTTACCGTAAGTGCATGGTTTAGCTACAACTAGCATAGGTGAGTATGGGTCAATCCCACGAGAATTATCAGTTAACTGCCCACTACCCATTAACTTAACAAGCTAGATCAACCATTATAGATGAATAAATAAATAAAATAAAACAGTTAACAAATATAAACACTAAGCTAAGCAATGATCAAGATTATACTAACTAACGAATTTACTAGATTTAAATTACATTTCCCTAAGACTTTACTATATTCAATTTCAACTTTAAACTAATGAATTATTTTAGTTCTCGAACTAGTAAGAGTTTCTAACTTTGATTATATTCCCTTTTGAGATATACAACCCCTATTCAAACGTTAATCAACAAAAATTTCTTTCAAGTTTAGAAAACTTAAGAATGCTTTAAATTGATCTATGAACCATCTTGATAGGTTTTACCCTAACTCTCTCAAATAGCTCATGCATAACCCTTAATATATATATATATAGTGGTCATGTTATATTTATCTTTAAACCTCTAAAAAATTGTTGAAATCATCCTCGACATTCAAAGAATGAAAAAATCTTAGGTCAAGACTAATGTAAAATAGCTTTAAAGTGACTAAGATATTTATTGGCCAAAAGAACTTCTCTTATTTGCCTCTCTCTTTCATTAAAATCCAAAGCCCTAATTTTTAATGAGCTACATGGACGTGAACACGAGTCTATGTAACTGGTCGTATCCTCTATAAATTTTTCTAAAAATAATAATGCCAATATGGATTCTTACATATGAACGTGTAAGGTGTCGTATTCTTCTTTCAGAAGGCAACACAAGACATGTATGGTATGCTGGAGAAACAAAAGTAACCACATCTTAACACAACCCTCAATGTGGGTTAGTGTTTTGTGTCATGTTCTATATTACTTCTCCAAATCTTCTAAATTTACTCCAATTCAATTTAAATCTTCCCTAATTTTGCTTATTAAGGAAGATTTAAAAGACAGAGAGAAAGAAGGTAGAGATAAAATAAAAACAAACATAACAATCAAACAAACAAAAAACTCAAATTCAAAATATTGCAAAACCAAATAACATAAAATGGAAGCAGAGAAGTGGAAAATATTACTAATTATCATAGAAGAGATGGTAGAGTTGAGTTGTATAGAGAGCAAACAGTGAAGATGGTAGCTAACAATGGTGAAGAGGGAGAATTATAGGGGTTTTATTAAGAATATTGGAAATTTTAGGGTTAGAGATAAGTAAAATTAGGGTTTGTTAATTACAAGTTAATTGAATTATTTTATTAGTTTAATTAAAATTAGTAAACTAGTTTAATCAATTATTTAATTTTGGATATTAAAATATAAAATGACATAAAGTTGTTGGGATTATATTTGTATTATATTTTTGTCTGTGTAAAATTCAACTTGAATGTTTTTGAAACGATAAGATTTAATTTGACATTAAAATTCAACTTATTATCAATATCAACGTTAGAGGTTTTTATTTGCCAAAAAAAAATAAAAGAAGTAAGGGGGAAGATGACGAAAAGCATAAAAATGGTATACAATAATGATGAGAACTGACATCAAGCACTTGCTAGGTCTGAGATAGGGTCAGCCTTCTTGTTGGCATCCTGTTTTCTGAATCGTGTGATTGAGCTAAATTTTAACTTTTGGCAGCTCACAACGGCTCCATTACAGGGTTCTCAGGCTAGGCATTTTGCTAAGGGTATACCAGATTAATTAGTTCGAGTGTTTAAACGGACTGAGAAGGCATGGGCTCGGTGTTGAACGAATACGAGAAAAACAAAAATATAAAAACAAAAAAGAAATGGAAAAAGGACAAGCTATTTGACCGTTGGGACCAACATGTATGCCTCAGCTGTCTCAGGCTCTTGTCTCTTTCTTTGTTTTTTCCCCTTTCTCAACCTAGGAAGGGCCCCCACATTGCCTCCCGTTCCCACGAATTAAATAGTAGCAGGCTGCACACCTACATGTAATTACGAATATATACAAATTGTGCTTTTATGACAAGTTTTTTCCTCGTAGATTTATGCAATGATGTTCTTGTACCGGTTGATAAAGCATATTTGGAAGAAAAATAATTCTACTCAAAACTCGAGTTAAAGATAGAGTATAACTAAATTATTTAAGTTTATCACGCATTCGCTTGTGTGAAGTTCTTTTTATTGTGATAGAGTAACCATGGATACTCTTTACATTTATGGGGAGTCGAATTCACAACGTAGAGCAAGTCCTTAGATTTATACCTAAAGTTCTGATACTACTAATTTACCCGAAAAAACTTAAGTTAAAAGTGGGGCGAAAGTAAATTATTCTTTTTTTTTTTTGTAAGGAACCAAATTACATAACCCTACCAAATACGAAATTGGGTAACGGCCAAATCCCACATGTAAACAACAGCTAACATCAACACCCACAATAGTCAGGTGCTCTTGTTATTGCACCCCAAAAACCAAACTCCCCTCACCTTCTTACCCAACATTTACCGTACTAACTTGCCAAAAAACATATAAAGGACTTCACTTGTGCTAGTGAAACAAAAAATATTAAAGATGATCTAGTACGCCTTGCTTTTCCTTCTTCATTGTGTACGTGCATGGAGATCATATCTTCACCGTCCATCTTCTGATCATCTTTCCACGTGATTCGCGGAAACCTTCCTGTTTCTCTTTTTTCTCCCTCTGTTTGTTTTTATTTTGTCCCACTTCTTTTCTTCGCTGTTTACTTTGTTTCCTACATCTCTCTCTCTCTCTCCCTCTCTCCTCATTTGAGTATCTGCTGGGATTCTTTGAAGAGGATGTTCAGTAAGGTTGAATATATGGCTGTGTTTATATTTGTGCTTTTAGCAGTTTCTGCTGTTGTAGCTGATGAAGGTGAGGTTTTTATACGAGCTCTGCTTTCTCACTTTATGTTCTCACATTTCTGTTTACATCTCATTACTTAATAATATGCATCTCTTTTATTTTCCATGGTCAAACATTTGGTTTCTCATGCAGTTTCTTTTACAAACATGGATACTCCAAATCTTTGTGTTTTCTGATACTCTTTTCAGGAACCAACTTCTAATTAAAATCTTTTCTTATGGAAAATTCCCAGAGCAAAATAGTAGATGGACAACTGAAAAAAGAAAAAGAAGTGATATTCTCGGGGTGGGGTTGAGTAGGTTGGGTATTAAATTAGATATATAAGGAATGACAGTGGAGAGGTTGAAGGTTTTAAATAGTCATCAATACATACAACATTCTTATTAACGTTTTTGGGGCATCGGGTTTTAGACGGGTTCCAAATAAAGAATGCTCTTTACTTTAGTGGGAGGGAAGGAAGAGCTTTCGTATTCTTATTACATCATTCTTAATTATTGGTGTTCTGTTATGTTCTGTTCCTGTGGTAGCCAGCTGGTACCTAGATTTGACACTGCTTCAATTGTTAAAAGTATTAGATTTGCCCTCCACTTTGAACATTATTACCTGCTGCCCTTCTCTCTCTCTCTGTCCCTCTATTTATACATGTATATGACTCCTTTCTTCTTGTTACATTGTATTCATTCAAGGAAAAAAAAAAGGTACCTGGTATAACTGGCACCTGCATTCTACTGGTCCCAAGCATATTTACTCGTCCCGTATTTCAATGGCGCAGGCATGTAGTAACCTACTTGCTTTTGTTAATCCAGAAATGGTCAAATATTTAGAGAATTTAGGAACTTTTTCTAGGATTTGGAGACGTGCATTGGAGGCCGAGGTACCGGAACAATTTACCAGGATTTTTGTTATGTACCTTCTCCCAATGAATTATTAATTATTTATCTATTTAGAGTTTTCTTCATTTTTTGTTTCTGTCTGATTCAGGTTTGCATACACATTATAGTGCATCTTCTGTTTTCCAAGCCATCCTCAGTCCCAAATGCTGAATAGGCCTAGCTTTTGCTTGGTTACTACTTTCCTACGGTTATAGTCTATCAAATTACAATAGCTCCAATGCGGACGCATCACGCTTATTCTTCTGCCACTAATTTTTTGCAGTTCTGCTGATACCCTTTCAAGCTATAATTTGGTTGCGTAAAGTCTATAAAAGCATTGAGTTGTTTGAGACTTATAATCCATAGATTCCCAGAACAAGCCTTTTCTAAGTACATCAGAAATAAGTTTGAAAATGAACAGCAGATTGGTCTGGTACTTTTAAGTATTGCCATCTGAAATGCTTAGCTAATTTAGTCATTTGCATGAAATGTAAATACGAAACCATGCTCTTATTTTGACATTGCTCATAATTACGATTACCTTTTGATTGTATTCTTACTTTTTTCCGTAATATCCAACAACTCCATAACATGGAAATGCATGTGAAAATGTGGTCCTGAAATCTTGCATGTTCTTTCTCGCAGAACCATTCATTGGTGTTAACGTAGGAACAGAACTCTCCGATATGCCACACCCAACTCAAGTGGTAGCCCTCCTCAAAGCACAGCAAATCAGACATATCCGGTTATATGATGCTGACCGAGGCATGCTAGTGGCACTTGCAAATACGGGAATCCAGGTTATGGTTTCTGTTCCTAATGAGCAGCTCCTGGGAATTGGTCAGTCAAATTCAACTGCAGCCAATTGGGTCTCCCACAATGTTGTAGCTCATTATCCAGCAACCAACATCACAGCCATCTCTGTAGGTTCTGAGGTTCTCACGACCCTTCCAAATGCAGCGCCTGTCCTTGTTAATGCCCTCAAATTCATTCACTTAGCCCTTGTGGCGTCCAACCTTGATCGCCAAATCAAAGTTTCAACTCCACTTTCTACTTCAATCATACTAGATTCCTTCCCACCTTCACAAGCTTTCTTCAACCGCTCCTGGAACCCTGTTTTGGTTCCCATGCTTAACTTCCTGCAGTCCACAGGTTCATATCTTATGCTCAATGTGTACCCCTACTATGACTACATGCAATCAAATGGTGTAATCCCATTGGATTATGCACTTCTCAAACCCCTTCCTCCAAACAAAGAAGCTGTTGATGCTAATACACTAGTCCACTATTCCAATGTTTTCGATGCCATGGTTGATGCAGCGTACTTTGCCATGGCTTTCCTCAATTTCACGAACATTCCTGTTATAGTGACTGAATCTGGCTGGCCATCGAAAGGTGATCCGAAGGAGCCTGATGCAACTCTAGACAATGCCAATACTTACAACAGTAATTTGATTAGGCATGTGCAGAACAAAACTGGAACACCCAAGCACCCAGGAATTACCGTTAGTACCTACATTTATGAACTCTATAATGAGGACATGAAACCTGGGCCAGTATCAGAGAAGAATTGGGGATTATTTAACGCAAATGGGGAACCCGTGTACATATTGCACCTAACTGGATCGGGCTTGGTATTAGCAAATGATACTACAAACCAAACTTTCTGTGCAGCAAAGGAGGGTGCTGATCCAAAGATGCTACAAGCTGCTTTGGATTGGGCATGCGGTCCTGGGAAGGTTGATTGTTCCGCTTTGGTGCAGGGAGAGCC
Source organism: Erythroxylum subrotundum (assembly GCA_027563845.1). Lineage (NCBI taxonomy): Eukaryota > Viridiplantae > Streptophyta > Magnoliopsida > Malpighiales > Erythroxylaceae > Erythroxylum > Erythroxylum subrotundum. Next base: position 16,312,211 of record JAOQMQ010000002.1, on the reverse strand, counting down.
ATGCTATGAACCAGACAATGTAATTGCTCATGCGACCTATGCTTTTGACACCTACTATCATCAGATGGGTAAAGCCAGTGGAACATGCGACTTCAATGGGGTGGCTACCGTCACCACCACAAATCCAAGTAACATCAGATCCTTTTCGCTGCTCCATCACCAGATTTCTATTTGATTATGTTATTTGTCTAAAACCAATTTGTTTGAAATGTTACAGGTCATGGTTCATGTATATTTCCCGGAAGGTAAATCTGTCTTGTCTTGTGAAAACGAGCATCTCAACTGCTAACAAGTGTAGATATAGATATATTGATTGCTCTAACAAACACATGGTTGATCTTTTAATGATGTATGCATGCAGTGTTGGCAAGTTGAATGGTACCCTCGTGAATATTACGGCCCCATCTATGAATTCAACAAGTTCAGATGCTGTTTCCCGGAGATATTTTGGCAGTGGTTTGGTGACCCTTGTAATGCTTCTCAGAGTACTAATATTGTGGTAGATCGATTTGATGACCCCTAAAATTTTGATATTAGAAGTATTCTCGTCTTGTACAAAAGAACCAGTTAGTACTGTGATTGAGGTCGGGGATCAGGTCAGCTGAATGAATTGGGTGGTGTTCTTTCCAATCAAATTTATTTCTCATCCGAAAACTTTAATTTTTGTAAGCCCGATACTACTCCTCAAACGTTAGCGTAATGTGCCCATAAAAAAGAAAGACCTATTCCTAATTAAAAATAAGAAAATTAATTTTAAAGTGTAGGTGAGTAGGTAAGGGATTTTTTTAATTTAGGTGAAGTCGCGAGTTTGAATCGTCTTTATGTATACAATTGTTTAATACTTAAGACTAGAGCTTTGCTTCTCGTAAAAGACCATTCTTATCCGAGGAAAAAAAGAAAACATCGGTTGAAGTTGGGTAAGTTTTTGCTGGATTCAGTCCCGGTATCAACATGAAAAGAAAAGTCATAACATAACCGCAAAAGATCTTCACTTAATTCACAGCCGTCGGATCCGGATCGGGTTAAGCCCTTCACAGTGGCTTCAAAGTTCAAACCCTACATCTATAAATGTGAACTAAAACCTCCATTTCTATCTTCGCCTCCGTTGTTCTTACGTTTCTCCCAAGCCTACCTTCTTATATCTTGATACTTGATGTTTTTCCTTTTCATGACTTATGCATCTTTACTATGATTCTCTGTTTCACATCGAAAATGATACAGAGAATACGAAGAGATGCCAAATCCAATCACAGGTACCTCTGGACGAGCAGGTTTCAATTATCTTTCCATGAATTCTTGCTTTTTCTCGTAGGTTCCACAATCTTTAAGGAATTCCCATTTTCGTTCAACTTTGTTTTGTCAAGATGCTCGATGATGATTGATTTTGCTTTAACCACACTGAACAGGGGCTTGAGGTGTGGGTTCAGATCTTATGTTTTGTTTAATCCAAAGAAAAATACCGCCATAGTTATTTTTGAGATTTTCGGGATTTTCTTTGAATTAAACTAGATATGGGGTTTTCCCTCTTTGAGTTCCCTCATGTGGACAACTCTGGCCTTTCAACTGAGAGCATTTTACTTTTAGGTTCGTCTTTATGAAGTATTATTGCAGGCTAAACAATAGTAATGTGCACTGCGAATGGATCTTAATTTGATCAGACTCTTTTTGGTAATAATTTCCAGTTCTATACAATGAGTGAATGTATTCTCAGTGATTTTGCCTACTTTGAATTCGAGAGATGATAGATTATAAAGATTTGTAATGGCTTAGTGACTATAGAAAGATACCAGTTTTTCCTGAGTTTATTTCTTTTTCCTGTATGTTCCGCAACCTTGCAAAGATCTTTTTTTCTTTTTTGCTAAAATCCTTTACTTATTTTCCTCAACTCCTTCTGGTTTGGGTCTAAATCTTCTATTTTGTTTAATCAAAAGAAAATGTCGACGTTGTCAGCATGGGTTGTCCATTCTGGCGTGCTTCTTGGTTGGGTGCTTTGCGATTATTTTTCTCAATTAGAACGCAGCTACTGTAAACTAGTGGTGAGATGAGAGAAATTTTCAATGCTTACATGCAAAGTGAGACAGTATCGTCAGAAATGCTCTAAGAATGAGTTTTAATTTGATTATGCTCTGTTTCATAATACTTTCCGTGCAATGGCTGAACCCTAACATATTTTGTCTATCTCTCAATGATTTACAGTTTCTGGTTTTCGTTGAAATACATACCGAACTACAATCTTGACTTTAAAATAATTTCAACTATTTATATAAATAAGCAGTGATTTTTTTGTATATATTTAAAGCTGCTTCGATGCAAGACGGATATTGGACAAGCATATGAAAATATACATCCAAATGAAATCTAAATTCACTTCAACTTATTACTGTCAGCTGCAAAAACATGATTAGTTGACAGAAGCCCGAGCTACTGCAACTTTAACATCTCTTTTTTAGGAATAAGCCTCATTGATTAGAGTTACTGTCAATGGGGGTGGGCTTAGGTGCAGGAGCAGGAGCATGGGAATCTGAAAACAACCTGGAGAAGAATTTCTCAGCAAGCACTTGGTTTGCTGCATCAGAAGGGTGAAATGCATCCCAGAATACATAATCTTTGCGATTGCGGCACAGTTTTGAGTTAGGCAAGCATAAACCGCCTACTGATGTGTCCACATTGCAGCATGATGTATTAGATATCTTGAAACCTGAAACATGCAGAAAAAGCCAGAGACGGTGAGACCATAGGTGTGTTTCGTAGGTTAGTGATGTTTTGTCCAAAAGGACTTGACCATACCATAAGTTGTGGGATTGTTGACGAGATCCAAAACGTCTGTATAAGTGTCCACAAATATGAACTTGGCATTTGGTAAGTGCCGGTTCTGAGAGGATATTAACTTCTGTACTTCGGAGTTAAATTCCAACACCCACTCATTTACGCGCTTTAAGCATTGACCGGTCTTGGACTTCACTCTCTGAGATGGTGCACAACCGAGAGGACCGAGCCCATGAAAGATGATCTTTCGTGCGCCAAGTTGGTACAACCTCTGGTTTATAGTTTAAGATTATCATATAACAGGTGCATTTGATCTTTGTGAAACTTCAAGAATCTGACGATGACTATAAGGAAAAGTGCTTGCTAATATATTAACAGTTTCGTTTTACTTATTGCCGGTCTTAATCTGTTTCATTCCTAAAAAATAGCCGGGTTATCAGAATCCAATGGTTACAAAGTTGGCAAGAACCGAATGAATAGAAAGTGCATAATAAGGCATCTAGCAGAGGGAGAATTACCAAAAGTTGATCAGCTAAGGTTGAGGTTAAAAGGCTCATGAATTCGTCGTGCGTGTACTGTTGTCCGTCTGCTAGAAATGGTTGTAAGAAATTGTTGACATAGTCATTGCTGCCTGTAAACAGCATTTAATTAAAACAAGCTCGCTAATAAGGGCAAAAAGAATCGGAGAAGGAAGCAAGCAGCTTTACCGATTCCGATGAGATACATGGCCTCGTTGCATAGCTTGTTTGCTGCCCCTTCTCCAATCTTAGCTCTGATTGATTCTTTGGTCTTCTTGAAGCAATTTATCTGATCATCAAAGGATAATCTCTGAATCTGCAAAAATAGAAAATAATATAAATGCAAGTGATTTAGGCGTTTCAAAAGAGATGAGATAAAGGGGCATTACGAAATAGAGTCCAGTGTCATTAAGAATTCCAGCTCCGCCGGATGCATAATTAACCCCTTTAAGCAGTGCATCATCATTTGCTGATAACGAAAGGTAAGGGGGCGGCGGTTTAATCCCAAGCCTTTCCGCTTCAAATTGCACAAAATAAGGAACATTAAGAAAAAGGGTTATTACAAATATGTGAAAGTATAAGAATGGACGTGTTTATATGTATTACATATTATATCACCGATGGTCCTCCCATTTGTGAACCTTCCTGTGGCCTGCCCGCCTGCATAATCGACGCCGTACCATGGATAATCAGACCTTGCTAAAGAATATTGAAGAAAATTGTTGTTTCCAACTTCTGTCAAGGAGTCGCCGAACACAAATGTGACAAGTGACGTCGCCGAACCCAACCTTGCTTTTGCTGCAAAAACCAATGCTAGCAAAACAAACCCTTGTACTGCCATTTTTCGCCTGCTACCTGTTCTTTGCCATTTGATTTATAAGATGTATGGTTGCTTTGGTCATGCCCAGTTCTCCAAGTTTGCACATATTAGGTGATTAATTTCCGAACAATATGTAGATATGAATATTCTTGAAGACCCTGTCTCTGTCTGAGTCTGAGTCTCAGACAGAGTCAGTGGAGCTTTGCAATAGTCTACTCCAGTACTCTGCGAGCAGTTGGCCAACTCACTCCTCCAAGTCGGCATTGTTAGGTTTTGCTATTTCGTAATGTATCAAGGTAACCTCGATTCACCCTTATTATTATTCACCACTACAAGAAACATTAAAGTCACCGACATGTTTTTCTCAAATTACAAGAAAGAAAGACCGATTTCAAATCATTAAGAGAAGAAAAAATATATATAGATTACATAGGTGAGAATGTTCCTAGTTAAGAATATCATCGAAGAAAGGTCCCTTGTGGGCTCTTAGATTCTCTGTCCCCTCTATTCTGTCCTAATCTTGTCGTATTTCATCTCAATCATTTATTTATATGAGATTTAGATTTTTTATTCTATCTTAACCATATCCCACCTCATCTCAACTATCTATTTATGTATTCATGTCTTCTTGGGGTGCTTTTCGTTGATTAGTAGAAAATAAATAAAATATAAAAACAAAAAGTTAAATTAAACTTGAGTTTATTAACTAAATAAAAACATCAACTTCTTATGTTCTTCGATGAATTTCACCAAATGTTGTTGAAATAATAGCTATTTTACATATAATATAATAAAATATATTTTATTAATAAAATAAAAATCGATGTATTGAATTTCGTATTAGAATTGCCAACAACTAATACCGAATTTCTCTATGCAAATTGTATCAAAAAAGTTTTGGGTTATATCCAATGAATCAGTTAGTACATCGAATGTCAAAAAATATCGAACAAATTTATAAATTAAATTAAATTACAAATATATATTTATGTTAAAAATATTTAAACATAAAAATATCTTTTTAAAATAGTTATTATGTATAAACGATTTATGTTAATTTTTTGAAATATTCTTAATTTTGATTATAATATAGAACTAATTTTTTAATAATGATCTTAAAATTATAATAATTTTTATACTCAGTGGTTTATTCTTCAAATTTTGTTTTCTATTTTTAATATTTGTTAATAATATTTTGTTTTCGCATATATGTTTAGTCTATTTTTATAACATATATGAAGTAAAAAATTATTTGACTATTAATTTTATAATATGAGAATAATTTTAAATTATATAAAATTGAAAGTCTATTTTATAATTTAAATTTTTATTCAAAATAGTATCTGAATCGATATCAATATTGTATCGTAAGAGTGTCAAAGGTGGTATTAGCTTATTTGTAACACTATCTAAATAGTCAATAACCAAATTCATCCACCCCATTTAATTTGTTTAACCAAACTTTATTTGATTGTTGGTAAGAATATTAAGTCAAAAAATACTTTTCATCTTAGCGAAAAGTGTGCTTTTGACTCTAAGATTTTTACAAAATATAAGTAAAACTTTAACATTTCATAACATTCAAAAAGATCATTAAGGTTTGCAAAATGTTTAAAGTAAACTCTGAATAAACGAAAATTTATACAGAATTAAGTCTACATAAAGTATGGAGCAAGCTTATTATTTTTATTTGTAACAAGGGTCTCATTTTCTCATGTGGCATATATATAACACAACAGGACCTATTATTATAAATAATTTTAAATTAATTTAAATGCTTTGTAATTATGATTATATTCACTAAACATAAATTAACTTTAATAATCCAACTAATTTGTAATTATCTTCAATTTAATTAAGAATACTAATTTCCAAGTTACCAAAACCTAATCCAAAATTATATAAACAAAATCGACACATATCTAAAATTCATCTCTCCTTTACTTACGTGGTTTCTCTTCCAATAGAATTTTGTTAGACATATGAAATTCATTCGTCCATCGTTTCCCTCACGTGACATCTTCCTCCTATCACACGACTTCTCCTTCCCCTTATGACGCGACTTCTTATTCTCTATTGCACACAACTTCCATTCCACAAATAAATCTACTAGTTGTTATTTCTTAGTTTCCATTTCAAAAGCCTATGTACTTCTAAAATTATCAATATAATCATTCAACATCATTAGTTCATGTATTGGCAGGTAATTGAGAAACTTGCCAAACAAAATCCACACTAAAGTTCATTAGGCAACTAGGAACATTTTACCTTCAACATAATAAGATTTTGCAGAGTTTCTTTATCACTTGTGATGATTACAATCCAAATAAATAACTTTTGACTTCATAAATCTACTAGTTGTTATTGCATTTCATCCCATTCATATATGCATAGTTTATTCAAGATTTTAAAGTGCTCTTAAAAGAAATCAAACCACCAACAATTCGTTGGCCATCTAATTGAAGTTTGTTAATTCATCATCTCCCTATGCAACATTGTTCTCTCCTTATCACATGACTTCTCCTTCTTCCTATCATGCAACTACTTATTCTTCATTTCGTGCAACCTTGATGATAAAAATTGATGTGGTCCTTGCGACATTAGAAATCC